>PVIA01012897.1:0-35186 GCA_004024845.1 Tonatia bakeri
CTTCCCTTCATTTCACACGCCAGTTTGTAAGTGTCCTGGCCTATTTTGTATACCAGGACTCCAATACCTCTCTGCCCTGCACCAAAGACTCCTCATCATTGGGCATCTTAACTCCCAAAGTGCTGGCCTGCTTCCTTTTCATCTCTGTATAAATAGGAAGCCAGACATTCAAAAGTTAGGAGGATAGGTCATTACTTAGAATGCAGATCTTTGCTATGAAGTGTCAGAGTTGCCTAGATATAGGTAGTGTGTAGGCCTTCTTATTTAAATATTGAAATTGTGAAGTATAAGTAAACAAGCCCCAGTAACTGTGATGTTTACTTGCCTGTCAGGATTTTTCTAAGCTTTGTGATTTTTAAAACATTAACAAGACAATACGGCTTGTACCCTAGTGGGTATGATAAAGAGGAGCACCATGGGATTGTATGAGCCAGAAAGCACCGATGTTATTCAGGAAGTGGCAGAAAATTGATGAACCAGTCTAACAAAGATCTTTTTTTATCCTTGACTCTGAGCTGGTCAGAACCAAAAGGTTAGTTCAGGTTCTAGTACTGGGAAGAATTAGGACCGTGACTCACTTTCACTTTGATTTACAATTGTGCTAGCAAATCACCCTTGCAAAGAATAAACACAGGATTAAGAATGCAATCGAGTAGATGCTCCCCGAGGCTTTGTTTCATTCCACACGAGGGCTTAGCCAAAGCCCAATACTTCCAGAGTCCCATGCACAGGGAGAAACCCTTCCAGTCAGCACAGAGGGCAGGATGTGGGGTTCTAGTCTCTCATAACCATCTGGGCGGGGGCCACGCCAGCACTAAAGGGCCTGGCCTCTCGTAGTAGTGACATTCTTGCTGCACCAAAGACATGTACTTCTGTGCTCTATTTCTTGTGCTTCATCAGGCCAAATTTCCAGTGCAGCTGGCTTGGGTATGGCCTGCCACACACACCACTTGGAAAATAACCGAAGCCCCAAAATTGTGAGAGAGGAAGAAGCTCATCTCTCAGGTCAAGTACTCAGTTTAAGGAACAGAATTGAGTATCAGAGAACAGAGAATGAACCTTCCTTAGGTAGTAAAAGGCAGTCAACATTTTGCTCGTCCTGTAAGAAAGAACAAGTCTTCCTAGGAATCAACCAATAGCTGGTGCTTAATCTCTTGGCAATCTGAAGTAGATAGTGACTGAAAAAGATTACTAAAATAAGAACACGAAATCCCACCCCCAACCTACCAAAACAAAAACTGTGGAATTGAGTGGACTCTAACAATATAAAACAGAAAAAGCCTTCACCTCCTTCTCAAAACTGAAAATTATTTTTGTATTTTTTTTTACTGTTTGGCCTCGAACAAATGTCATCTAAATAGACATTTTATTTCAGTTCTGTCTAAAAACTAAAAATGAGAAAAAATCAAACACATGCATTAAATATACCTGCTTATCAGAATTTAGCCAGTCGTAAAATCTAGTAGTGTCCTAACCTGAAAGTTTTCTCTTTCCACAGTTCTCATTTTCTTGTGAAGATGTACATTTTGAAATATGACAAATAAAATTAATGAGGGCACAGACTACACTGTGTTGTCAGCAAAATGACAGAGTACCTATTTTATTTCTAGGTCAGAGTTAACCTTTTTTATATTGCTTAAGTAAAATTACATAGAAAACAAGTATGGGGAATTTTTGAAAAAGCTATTCCAGGAACAACCTCATTCTGTGATTTCTGAAGCTACTCCTGAGTAAGAAAAGCACACTTACACAGGCTAGTGAACCAGCATGGATTAGTCCACTTGAAGCTAAAGTTTAATATAAATCATGTTTTCCCTCTAAAGATGCCCTCGTATGTCTCCTTAGTTGATTTGTGCTTATATGGAAAGAATGGAGGAAAGATAAGGCTATGGGAAAGCAAAAATCTGAGCACCTGACCAACCACTCATGAAGTACATGTGAAAATCATGAGAAACCTTCTATAAGCATGTTTTTCCCATTGCTTTTGATAAGTGTTTGATGTGGTTGAGAAAAATACTTTCTGTCGTCACTGGCACATCATCCTTTCAAATGGGACTCGGAAAAAGTGACACCGCACTGGGGGGACAGACTGGGTTATTTTCTACTCTCCCCACATGTATGACCTCCTGGCTTTCTATTTCCCTCCTAGAACCCCTCAGCGTCTACACTGCATGTTTGATCCTGTCCAGTCCTGAACATCACCCTGATTCTTGCATGTCTTTATATCCGGCTTCACCACTGAATGCCAACGATCAATTCATAGAATGTGTCAGAAATAAAACAAATGCCTCAATCTAACCTAAGGCAGTAATATTGGAGACATAAAGTTTCAATTAGTACACTTGATCAAATTAAGAATAAACTTATCACCCTGGCTGGCGTAGTTCAGTGGATCGAGCGCAGGCTGCGAACCAAAGCATCGCAGGTTCGATTCCCAGTCAGGGCACATGCCTGGGTTGCAGGCCACAGTCCCCAGCAACCGCACATTGATGTTTCTCTCTCTCTCTTTCTCCCTCCCTTCCCTCTATAAAAATGAATAAATAAAAATATATCTTTTTAATCTAGTAAAAAAAAACAAACTTATCCTCTAAAGTCAGAATAACATGGCTGAATATTAACTCCAGGATGAGCATATTTATCTATTACTATCATACAAAGGGGAAAACACATGCTAAATGACAGGCACTTGTTCAGAATCAGTACAGACCACAGTGAAAGACAGGGAAGATCTGAGAAACAGTGTATTGCAGACAATGAAGGAGATGGTCGCTCACCTCTCTAACAGGGTAGATTGAAAGATAACATTTTTGACCCAGGAAGGTGCTGTATGAGACAACTCATCATTCCCCAATCAGAAAAGAGGAATTTTCAAATTTCACTTATTTATTTAGCATTTCTTTTAGATACTTATTTTCTGTTGGGTACTAAGTACTGGAAAAATTTTTAAAAATCCGACAAAATAAAAAGACAAAATAGGAGTACAAATAAGGTGAGAAAGAAGTGCTGACAGAATGGGTATTTGAAAGAGCTTAACGTCAAGGAAATATTTGATTGGAAGAGAATAGAGTGACTACAGACATTCTTGAAAGAGATAAAAAGGCTCCAAGCTATAAAGCATTGTCTGAGAGCAAAGGTATAGAGAAGGTGAAAGGGTGGGAACTAGGGTTGAAGTAATTTTAGATATGAATCATTTTTAAATGAAAACCCAAATTTAATTAAATTTGTTATGCCAATACCAAAAATAAATGATACAAAGAGGAAGAGGTTAAAGACACTGAAGTTTTTCTTTCCTTCAGGAATTATGAAGTGCGTGTGGCAAGGCTCCATGAACAACGACCGTGGAGAACGGAAAGGCAAAGTAAACATCAGTACTCAGAAGCATTACCAGGGTCCGACTGAGATGGGAGATCACAAATTTATTATGACACCAGTTTTCATGGTTTTGTGATTTTCAATAGCATTCAGTACCCCAAGGAAAATAGCAAAGCCAGATTGCTCAATTGAGGAAGGGTAAGGATTTTGCCAGATGTAAAATGGAAGGAAAAGAGGACAAAGAAATGGAGATTTAGGCAACAGTGAAGCTGCAGTCTTGTTCTCCTTGCCTGGATGCCTGGGTAACGAGATGGCGAATGGGAAGAATGCAGGAAGGAAAGGGTGTCGAGGTACTGGAGACTGGTAGGAGGTAGAGAGAACAAGGTGATTTCTGTTCTGTACTTCATGATTTCAAAGATAAGAAGTTTCAGCCCTGGCTGGTGTGGCTCAGTGGATTGAGCACCAGCTTACGAACCAAAGGCTCGCCAGTTCAATTCCCAGTCTGGGCACATGCCTGGGTTGCAGACGAGGTCCTCAATGCGGGGCCTGTGAGAGGGAACCACATGTTGATGTTTGTCTCTTTCTCCTTCCCTTTCCCTCTATCTAAAAATGAAATTAAATTTAAAAAAAAAAAACAAAGATAAGAAGTTTCAGGATACACGAAGATTCAGAATTGAATTATTGGCTAACGTGGAAAGGTGTATAATTCCTGAAGGGTATTAGTTGATTTGCAACCTATATACTTTAACCAATTATAATTATGACAGCAGATAGAGATAAAGAAAAATTGTTGTCCAAATGTCTAAATCTGAAGAAATAATAAGATGACAGATGATATTGAAGGGGTAGGTGATGCTATTTAAAAAGGCAAAGAAAAATAAAACACTTCATCTTGAATAAATTCTATGTTTTCTCTGTCACATCCCAAGCTGCTAAATGGAGTCACACATTGAGGTACACTGTTGTAGTCCACCCAGATGGCTCCCCAATATCCTCCATATCTCAGTAGGTGCCTCTGGTTCATAACTTCTCCAAGCATGTCCAAAACTTCAAATTTTCTCCACTTTATTCAAATTCTACAGAGAACATTTGAATTCCAGAAAGATCCTCCATTTAGCACTACAATACCACAACACCTATTCAGATAGCTCCTTTCTCTCCTTCCTTCCCTCTCATCAAAGTCAGCTCTCACCACGCATGTCTTTGATCCTATTCAATTCCACATTCTTAAGTATCCATGACATGTCTATTTTCTATAGTTTTAATCACGTTAACTAATCATGGATAATTTAAACATGCTAAAAAAAAAACATCTTAGAAAATTTAAAACTCCTTCAAACTTTTATTCTCCAGAATCAACTCTATCACATTTCAAACCTTTACAGACAAACTGTTTGAATGACAAACTATTCTCTCTTTATCTCTTGAGCTCCTACTCACCCCTTAACACCTTTTCATCTGGGTTTCACTCCAACTGCTACAGCAATGCATCCTTAGCGAAGATCACCAGTGATGACCTTGCGTTGGAATCCTATGGATATATTTTATTTCTCATCTCAATTAATCTCTCAGCAGCATCTGGCAGTGATGACTGTGTTGTCTTTCTTATGCTTTTCCCTGGGCTTTGGCACACACAGATTTCAGTTGTTTCCCTCCTCTGAGACAATTTATGCCCCTTGTTTACAATCCATCTACTCCAATATACTCTAAAAATATTAGATTTCATCAAGATTTGTTCCTAAAATGATATCCTTTCTCACTCTGTTCTTTTCCAGAAATTCTTATCTACTTCAAAGTAATCAATTACTATCTGTACCACCAAAGTTTATATATATAAGTTTTTATATAAAGTTATATATATATATAAACTTTCCCAGTTTGCTGTTCTCATCTTTTTAGTCATGCAGCCATCTGTTTATTCAAGAGTGGTACTTGGATGAAGGAAAGGACTACTGGTTTTCATAATAGGGTAAAAGAATGATGATCTCTAGGTATATCTTTGTTAAGTTATTTTATTGTCTTTATTTGGTAAATTCCTTTCCCTCCAGACCCAATTCAAATCCTAAATTATCTGTAGCTCATTTCTTAGTCTCCCACTCCCCTCATTTTCCGTAGTGTCCTATTATGTACCTCATATGTACCTCTTTCTATTGCCACACAGAGCTCATGGTATAAATTTCTACATCCTCCAACCTCTAATTTAGGACTAAAACTGGTCAGGACCACATTCTAATCATAATTTTTTTCCCAGAACCTAATACTCTGAAGTATCGTAAGTGCTCAAAAATGTTTAAATGGATAATTGAATGCCAACAGACCAGTAAACTGTGCTCTAGGGTTTTCAAAGAGATATTAATAGATGCTCCCAGAAGGAGGGATTCTGTGATTAAAAAAGATCAGGAAAGTTTGTACTAAATCCCACTCCTGGAGATTCCAACACATACTTTCATCTGAGGAACTATAAGAAGTCCTTAAAATAGAAAACTATTTAACTTTGTTTAATGTTTAGATAAGACAAGCTTTCTTTCCATTTTCTTTTTTTAACACAGATATTAGCATTCCTCAAATAACGTTTCCATATGTCTTAACATAGTTTGGATTTTAACTCATTAAGATCAGCAAAACAGATGTTTAAGAATCGGAGGGCATTCACATTCCCGTCCTCCAAGATGCTCTGTGATGGTGAGATAAACCTGCTCATTCTCCAGCATAGCTTCAACTCTTAGTGGGGAAGTTTTGATCACTGTAGGACTGCCGTATTATTGATACATATACATCAAATGTAAAACACCCTTATTGTTTCTGTTTTACAATTTCTGTTTCTTTTTTTACTAAATTCAAGAATTAAAGATCATCACCTAATCATAAAGAACAGCAATATTATTACAGACGCGTTAAAGCCATTGTTTTGATGTTTTCGAAAGTGCTCTTATTAAAATAACAGAGTTACCTAAACACCAAATGCACCACCAAGCTGTTACGCAGGTGGCCTAAACAAAGCCCGGTCTCCTCACTGCTTCACTTTCCCACTGTGTCTGACAGTAGGATGTAGTCAGTACATTCAAAACCAGGGACCCAAAACAAAGCACCAGTCCTCCCCTGACTCAGGCTTTCATGCTATACCTTCTTCCTTGTGCGACAGCGAGGGCGCCTCTATTCGCCAGGCAGAAATTTCTAACACATGGCGTGGCAAATAACATGTAACAACAGAGCACCCATCCTGCTAATCAGAACTCATTAGGAACAACAGGAAAGCGAAGTGACTTGTCAGCTTGTGCACTCTTTCTCAAGTCTAGCAATTTGGGACGAGTGTGGGGAAGTTCCAGGTTGTTTATGTGCAGTCCAAAATGATAGGCCAAAGAAGTTACTAAGCAACATTAAGTACTTGTGTTTTTCTAATCTTTAGAGGCTGCTGCAAGCTGAATAATCTTATAGTGTAAAGGTACAGAAAAAAAAAATGATGTGGGAGTCATGTTTTTGACTGAATGAAAATGTTTTGCTGAATAATTCTAAAATTCTGATTCACCATGAGTTCAACTGTCTTGGTTTTAAGGATTCCTTCAGGTGTATAATCCTGTTCTACTCACTATCTACACCAGAAACCTGTCCAATTAATAATTAATAATAATAATAATAATAATAATAATTGCATCATGGGAGGGTGGGAGTAATTGGTACTTACAAATCTTGAAACCAGTTTGTTCCCCAACAAATAGGTTCTCTGTTCTCTATTTCAGCTTTTTGTTTCTTTCATTGGAACAATAAATCAGGTACTTGCCCTTTTTTCAGGTGTGTTTGTTTCTGTCTTTCCCTTTCATTTAAGTACCTTCAGTATGGTGAGTGCCTGTGCATTGTCCTACTCTCCCTTCCCTGAGCTGGCTGAAGGACGGAATGGGACACAGTGTCATGGTGTTTGTATTGGTTTCTTAAGGTGATAGTTTTTGATAACTGTGTCTATTTATGTGAGCCTTACATTTTCCAGAAGTAGCTGTTACTTACCATCTCTAAACTACTTGGTATGAAAGGCAAGCAAGCCAGAATTCCCTAGCCCTTATTTCTCTTCATTAAGGACCCAGTAAAGGGAATCTTTGGTCAAAAGCCCAGAAACATTTCCTAACATTCTGTCTCAGCAAAACAAGTTGCTGAATAAACTACAAACTCATCTTTTGGGCTTAGTGTTCTGTTTTCAGGTCAAGGATCCTGTAACGCTTTTCCATAGCACCTCCATTTCTTCCTCCTTTCCAGTTCATATAATTCAAAAGGAGTTGGTTTAGGTAACAATAGATTTCCTCATGTAAGAGCTCACATTTTCCCAGTTTGCTTGGGTACAAATAGCAGAGGAGTAGTTACGGATAAAAACAGAGTATCATTTTGTGATATTTACTAGATGATAGCTGTGACTGTTTTAAGAATGTCGGAGGAAGAAAATGACAGACCTCTCATTACAGTTGGAGGTAAAGGGAAGGGAGTTAAAATTGCTGAGAGTTGATTGGGTTCCAGCAACTCTCTTGAGGGTGTTGAATGTGTATTTTCTAACTTATCTTTACTAAAAGTTACCATTTTGTAATTCAATAAAAACCTTTTGGGAAAAATAAAAAAGACTCTATATAAAAAGGGTGTTGATTATAACATTTAATAGATTTTATGAGCCTCATAAATATTTTTATCAGTAATACAACTAAAATAAAAAGTGCTGTTAGATTTAGATTTTATTTAAAACATTTTCTCTGCTATTGACACTTTAGTCTTTACTTGACACAACATCCCAAGTAAACAAAATTGCTAATATGTTTGAGTATTTATGTGCTTCTGTCCTAAGCCCCTTGTGTGCTGATTAAATCATGCGATTCTGTGAATTGGATATCATTTTCATTATCCCTGTTTTACAAACAGCAATCTAAAGCATTGAATTTAAGTTATTTGCTCAAGTTCATCCAAGAAGTAAAGATTCGAGGTCAGGCAATTTGAATGCAAAGGATAACTTTTAACCCCTACATGCTTAAGAAGGGACTGATGAAACCCAAATGAGCCTTTTTGCATTTTGAGAAATTACACAAGGAGTCAATTTCTCTGGACCTTAATCCACAATTCCTTCATCATGAATAATAAAAAAAAATTATATAAGCCAAGACTCTTTATTTTATGAGAGAGAAAGAGACAAAAACATTGATGTGAGAGAAATATCCATCATTTGTCTCCGGTGGAAGCTCAGACCGGGAACAGAATTGTAACCTAGGCATGTGCCCTGCCTGACTGAGTCAAACTCAAAACATTTCAGTTTACAGGACAGCACTCCAACCAACTGAGTCACATAGGCTAGGGCTAAGCTAGGACTCTGTAAAATAAATTACATTATTAAGAAAGGCCCAGCTACCTCATCCTGAGTTTTACTATGTTGATGTAACTCGAAAGAGATTTTAAATATCTATAGCAATTCTAATCCCATCTGTCCTTCCTTTGGTTTAAAATTGAATATTTGATTGATGTGAATTAGAAACAGAATAAAATAGAGTTAACTGACCCAAGAAAATACTTTTAATAAGAAATAATATATTGGAAAGCTGTATGTGATCTCCACCCAGTTCATATTGTCACAATATTTAAATTGTAAATGCAAGGAATTTATACAATCACTAATAAGTAAAATCCAAATTATCCCATAAACTGAAAATGCTTCTTTAGGAGAGGGGCAGTAAGGTCTGCTTTTCCTACCATTATTCATTTCTTTATTTTCATTAGTGGTAGTCAAGTTTCTAATGTCTGCTCACAGCTATGACTCAATATTCGTCAGCTATGACTGAATCATAGTATTCTCAAGATTCTTTCTTAAAGAAAATAAGGGTACAAATAACAATTTTTAAAAAGGCACCATTTTACAACTTCACTCTATTAT
Organism: Tonatia bakeri; assembly: GCA_004024845.1. NCBI lineage: Eukaryota > Metazoa > Chordata > Mammalia > Chiroptera > Phyllostomidae > Tonatia > Tonatia bakeri. The sequence goes on from PVIA01012897.1 coordinate 9,206, forward strand.
CTACCAAAAGGAAAATATCTTTGATGAACCACTTATTCTAATATTTCTTCCTCCCACCAAAACACCAAGGTCTGTCCATAAAAAGTCCAGCCATTGTTCATACAATGAAAACAGTTTGCACAACATAGTGTAACCTGGCAATCATGGAGAGTGGATTGGAATGCACATGTGTGAATAATGACGACTTCACTGTACTAGTCAGTGGGGGTGGTAGATGCTGATAAGTGAGCATGTGTACTGTGTGGCCATCACATTCAAAATGACTGAGTGAGAAAAGCAATGAATCTGCACCAAATTTTGCATTAAGCTTGAACATTCCTCTATGGAAACTACTTGGATAATTCAGAAAGCCACAGCTATGGGCAACTGGTGATTGGCAGCTTCATCACAATAATGTGCCTGTTCATGCATCACATCTTGTTCAGTTTTTTGGTAAAACATAAAATCAATCACCTAGGTGACTCAACCCCACTAAGGCCTAGATTTGGCACCCTACAACTGAAGTCCCCTTAAACAAGAAGAGATTTCAGACCATCTATGAGATTCAGGAAAATACATTGGAGCAGCTGATGGCAATCAGAACTGTCTGAGGTCCCAAGGTATCTACTTTGAAGGGGACTGAGGTGTCATTGTCCTATGTACAATGTTTCTTGTATCTTGTATCTTCCTCAATAAATGTATTTTTCACAGTGCATAGCTGGATACTTTCTGGACAGACCTTGTACGTTAGTGCCAGAAATCAGCTATCATTAAACATTTCAATATTATGATCTGGAAATAAATATAGCATCTATCACATTCCAAAATATTGTGCCCTACATCTTATTTTTTAAAGAATTTATTTATTTGTTTTTAGAGAGAAGGGAAGGAAGAGAGACAAACATCAATAGGTTGCCAACTGGGGACTGGCCCAAAACCCAGGCATGCGCCCTGAGCAGAAACTGAGCCTGTGACCTTTTACTTTGCAGATATGCCCAACCAATGGAGTCACACTGATCAGGGCTAGGCCTTTATTTTAAAAGATCCAGTACTAAAGAGGATGGTAAATGCCTTCTGCATAATTTTACACTAATTATGAGTTTGTCTTATTAAAATACATTATCTGCCTCAGATCTTGGAAACTGCATTTGAAATACCATCTCTAGCCTCTTGTGTGAGGGGGAGGGGGCAGTAAAGACCATGGAAGTGGAACTGCCTACTCCTTCAGGGAGCTGAATTAGAGCTTTGAATTCAGTTTACAAAGGAAGTGTTTACTGACCTCCAAAACTGTATGAGAAATGCTGCTCAGCACTAATGTTCCAAAGACAAATAGTTTGGTTTGCTTCCCCAATGTAGAAAACAGAGTATCGCAAGCCTCTGTGGCATATTCAGTGATAAAGGCAAGCACCAATGTCAGGGGAACCCCAGAGGGCAGCTGAGCCAGTGGTAGATTCCAAATAGAATTCCAGAAGATCATGAAGCTCAAGGACTAAAGAGGCATCATCAGGTGAAACACTAAAAGAGTGAGAAGAGAAATTTTGGAGTCAGGAAAACAATTATAGCCCTGGCCAGTATGGCTCAGTTGGCTGGGCATCATCCTGCAAACTAAAAGGTCATGGGTTCAATTCCCAGTCAGTGCACATGCCTAGGTTGTGGGGTTGTCCCTGGTCCAGACACCAGGGACAACTGATCAATGTTTCTTTCTCACATCAGTGTTTCTCTTCCTTTCCTCCTCCCTCCCTTCTCCTCTCTCTAAACCCTCTTTCCCTTCTACTCTCTCTAAAAGCAATGAATAAAAGTGTCCTCAGGTGAGGATTAAAAAGAAAAAAGAAATTACAGAGGCACGTGTAAGCAGAGACAAAAACAGGTGAACAAATAGCATGAACTACAGCAGGTTATAAAAAGCCAGTGATAATTAACATGAGTGTACTTGGAACATTTTGGTTAAAAGCATGGGTTCTAGAGCCAGACTGTCTGATTCATAACCCAGCTCCAATCCTTCTCATTTCTAACTGTAAGTCATTTAACCCTCCTTGTCTGTTTCCTTGTTTATAAAATAGAAATGAGGATGATAAGCATATGACTAGATTAATGTGCAAGATTACAAGCAATTGGTATGCAGTAAGCATTTAATAAAAGTTCCTGTCATTATTTTTAAACAAGAAGGAGAAAGCTGAAGCCCACCTGAAAAAAAATCAGCTCTATCCTGAACCTCCACCTGTAGTGCCACAAATGACAGGAAACAAGAGAAAGACCAAGACTAACAACATGGCTGTTTTTCTGAGATCCATCACCATACGTTCGTGACAACAACTCAGTAGTACCAACTTCCTTAAGGAGCAGGTACAAACATTTATACTCTGATTTTGAACGGAACAGCTTTTGTGCTCTTTGCTCTGTAGTAACTGGAATATTGCCAATACAAAATAACTGATTCAAAGGCATCCTGTTTCAAATTTACAATACAATATAGATTCTCTGTTAAAAAGCAAAGCCTTCATTTCAAATTGTTGACTCAGAAAATGCTTTAAAAAGAATATCAGCTGTTTAAATTTAGTATGCTGAGAAAGGCCAATCATGAAATATTGTTTGACTTTATGGCCGTCGCATTTGCATTTTATTCCTTGTTACTGTTTGTCTCCTGCAAGAAAATGATGAGTGACAGGAATCATGTTATTCTGCTTAACACTTCAAATGTCACCTAAATGAACAACTTTGTTTTTATCCTTACCAGTTAAAGTTGTCCTTTAATTTGCTGGCAAATTTTCACAAAGTGATTATGCAACAACCAGTGATATTTCCATGCACAGTTTTACTTCTTCAGTCATCCCCTGGTCTTTCTCCTCCACTTTCCTTTGAATCATCATTTTTTACTCTTAAAAAATACATAAAGGACATCATCCGAAGTCAAGACCAATCTAGTTTTTATAATGAGACCTTACAACTATGTAAAGAGATGTTTTGAGTCTGGGCTTTATCTGTGACTTTAAAAATCTTCACATGCAGCCCAAAGAGTTTGTCTTTAAGACTCCCACAGGGTACCGGATTTGGACAAGGTCTCATACCAGCCCTTCCATCATGATTCCCTGTTTTTCTTTCATCCCTCTTGGTGTTTGGATCTCTCAACTCCTCTTTTTCCATATTAATTCCAACATCTTTCCTGGCATAGATGTCCCCAGCTGCTTCTTCACAGTTCATGAAGCCAGAGCAGAGCACTAAAATTGGAATGGTTGAATATGCCAAGTTTTGGGGTCAATTTAGTTCCCAGTTTATGTAGATTCAACCTTGAATATCAGGAGAGCAGGGCATTCTCCCAATTGGTCCGATTTCTCAAACCTTCTCAACAATAGACTCAGTCCACTTGATCCATAACAAAACAAAGTGTCAAAGTGATTAAGAGTTAGACTCCTCACACCTTCAGACTAATCCTAGCCCCTCACTTACTAAATATGTTGCTTTAGGCGCTTTGCTTATTCCCTCCAGGATTAATCTCTTATGAATGGAAGAGAACGCCATTTCCCAGCTGCAGCTGCTATCCCATACGTGACAAGACTTCCTCAAGTGCTTAACCTAGTACCGGCCAGAAGGCCAGAAGTGCACTCACGATAACTGGGAACTATTCATGCATTGCATGGTGAGTAAATCATACATGTTATCAAGGTGCTGAACCTACACTATAGTTACGCAAGGCTGCATAAGTGCATGAGATTATGACTTGACGTAAGATTTTTGTGTTGGTGTTTTGTAAGAGAAGGAAAATGCCAGAGATGAGAAAGGGGCAATTGAAAGTGGCTTCTTTAAGACTTTGCCAGGAGCTTCCCCCAGGCAGGTGCTCATAGGCTAGAGGTATTACTCTTCAGAGAACATTGCAACAGTATCATGCACATATCCGTGCAGTTCTGTTCCTGAAGCCAGCCAGGAGAAGCGTTTAGGATAAAATATTATTAAAATGTCATTTCAAGTGTATATCTCTGCATCATAGTCATGAGTAGTAGGCAGAATTAAATTGAGGCACCAGCAGTTATCTTTGCCTGGCTTGTCTGGCTATATGTATGTATTCCTTCTTTCAATAATGTGCAAGGAAAAGCATGACTCATAAAATACTTGTTTAAGTCAGATGCTGCCCCAGCAAAATGTACCAGTGCTTTAAAACTTAAAGTAATTGTTTTATCTCAAAAAATAGTTTTAAAAATCTTCTCAGATATGGCATGAAGTTTGCTTAGCAGTAAAACAACCAAAATGAGTCAAAGTTATTGCCAAAACTCGGCCTCCACCTACCTAAGTTTCTATCTTAAAGAAGTTTTGACAACTTCCTGTTCAATCCAAATTCCTAACAATTCCAACGAGGCTCTCAACCTGACTTTTCTTCTTGATGGCTAAACATGCCATAGGTTCAGTAATGATCTATTCTAGAGTATCAGGGAACTTCTTGCAACTCTCTCCAACCATAGTATTTGAATTTTGAGGTACGTGTTTCCTTTTCTTTTTTATTGCTGTCTAAAATATTTTAATCACCCTTATGCATGTTCTGTCATAATAAATATGTCCCCTGAGTTATATTTTACTCAGTGATTTACAAATTCATATGTAGAGTTTTTGTACTGAGAAATTATGTTTGTGTGTGTGGGGGGTGGATTACCTCTAAAAAATGGGTATTTCAATATGGCAAAAATATTATATTTGGAGATCTCAACATGAGTAGGCAAAGTAATCCATTACATTCAGAATATCTTATTTTCAATAAAATAATGAAAATTAGGTGGATTAGAAAAAGAGTAACAATTTTAAATGAAAATAATAGGATAAGAGTGATTCATAGTTTTTTCTAATGACAGGGATTTTCAGAATTGCGTACTTTGCATTTCACAATGCAAAGTTTTGATATCTCTTCATCCTATAGAATTTATGGCAGGATTTTTAAGTGTCCAGCTTAAAATCCTGAGTTCTGGTTTGGGTAACCTTGGTATTTTTTATAATCTTTCTTGAAGAGGACAATAGTAATTCAGTGATTTTTTTTTCAATGATTCTGCAACTAAATCTAATAGCCTTTCTGCTTGAAAAATTCTTTGTTTTTCTTCATTAATAAAATCTGGTCAGTGTAAAAGAGGACCTGGTTACATACTCCAAGATTTTTTAATTAATGATTTCTGGTTTTCCTTCTAGAAAAGACCTTTACCATTCTGCAGGCATTCACATTGGTCATTTGCTTTACAATGGGCTGGCCCTCGTTGACCTATTTTTACCTCCTTTTAAAAGAGTTGCTTATCTGCAATTTGAGCAACCAGTTGAAGTTGTTTTTAAAAGTTTTTTAAGCCTCCTTTTTTTACCAGTGAACACAATGCTGCTTGGTTCTAAGAATAAAGTCATCTAAAGTCATTAGTTAAAACCACCACTTTGAAATCACAAGGAAGGGACCAGTTAGCAAGTAGAAGGGAATTATTGTAGTAGTAAGAAATTGGGGGAATCTTGCCAGTTCCGCCCACTAAAGAGTATTTCAATGTTTATCATATCATCAGTGTCGCCTAGGCTGTTGCCTAGCAGTTACCTAGAGATCTACTTCACGTTTTATTTTGATGTAATAAAGTAAATCAAAGACTTTTGGTTTGCTTTGTTTGCTGGCTTCTTTATTTTACAGATGAGGCACAAGTCTGCAATGAAACTTTTAACAGTTAACTGAGCTGCTGAAAGTCTTAGCCAGCCTCTTTACGAATTTTCTTTTGAAAAGGCAAGCTGCCATCCTAGTAACTTTCAGGAGACCACTCTTGTAATTAAATCTAGAGGGCAATGACCAGTTTTGCTGCCTAAAATGACAATGGACAGGGGGCTTTCTACATACCTAACCAACCAGCGGTATTCCTCTGAACATAACTGAATAACCAACCGATCACAGCAGAACTAGGACAAGAGTCAGGGAGACAAACCTATGTAACATCTCATGGAGAATGCAAAGCTATGCTTTCCTAACTTTCCTCGCCATTTCTTCTCAGCTTCCCTTCCCCCCCACACCACATACCCAGAAGCCACTCAAATTGCTAACCATGTCAAGTTTAACTTACTGCAGTGTGGTGCAGGCGAAGGCTGGGCGCATCTCTGAAGCGAGAGCAACTGCTTTTCCGGAGAGGAACTGGGACTAGCCAGCTAGCTATCAGGATCCTTCCCAAGTCGCAGGCTCTCTGCTCAGTAAGAAAGCTCCCTCACTGCTCGGCTTCCCCAGAGGAGTGGAGCTTCAAGAACTCTGCTCACAGCATCTCCTCCTCCCTACTTCCACCCCCTTCCAAACCACACGGCCCATTCTAACTGTGTCTGAGATGAAAATGCACTTCTAATCAACAACACAGGCTGCCTGCAGCTAACAGTCCCCGAAAATCTGCAACTCAAAAGCAGCAGAGCCTGAAAGACAGAGGTCTCCGGGGGCTGAAAGTCATTTTTGACACCCCCTTTTCCCACCTCTCACTCCTCCCACTCCCCCCCACCACCACCTTACCGCGGCCACCTCCAGTCTCCCACTCAAGCTAGTTATCACGGAGAATTGTTTTATTACCCATACCAATAAGCTTCAGAAGGGAACTGAATTTGTCAGAGATGAAATACCTGCTGTCCATGACTAATGCTCTTCTCTCATCGCTTTGAGTCCTTGATTAATTTCAAGACGAGTCGATATTGGAAATCTGTGGAGAGTGTGTGTGTGTGTGTGTGTGTGTGTGTGTGTGTGTGTGTGTGTGTTGGGGAGGAGGCAATCTGCGTGGCTGCAAGCAACAGCTCTGCCTATCTCTGGATGCCGTTGCTACTATTATTGCTGTTGCAGCTCAGAGAATGATGACACTGGGAGACAGTGCTTTACAGCTATTTAACTGCTGGACCCCTCATAAGAAGAGGGAGGAGACTCTGCAGGTATGAGTGGCTATTGTTGGGACGTGAAGCTTGATGCAATGCAATTACTACCATTCAGAATACATTTCCACTCCGACAGGAAACCTGATACCTGGCTCCCCTCTCTTACTAACTATAGTCCTTGATGGGTCATTGTTCGTTCATCAGTCACCTGCTTAACCCACTTCTAGCTGCACACTCTAATTTCTACATTTGAACTTGGTAACCTGAGAGCAGGTGACTAGAGAATAAATGAAAATAAAAAAGAAAGGGAAAGGGGAAAGCAGTGAATATTAAAGGGAAATTGTATGTGTGGGTAACCAATCGGGGTTTAGATAAAAATGATAATTTTGAACCACATGTGTAAAATAATGCATTGGATTAATAAATGGAAAGCAGTAAATGATCACGCCTATTTTATAGAAAGTGTGCAAAACTAGTTATTAAAAAGTGCATTTACCAGCTTAACTGAAGGCTGTTTTGATATAGATGTCCTTTGGTGGCTCGGGCTTCCCACATAACATAACACTCACTGTGGAGTCAATGCATTCATCCTTCTGTCAGCTACAGGCTCCAGCGGAAGCTACCGGTCACTGCTGCCCGCAGCTCTCCTTTTTCTCTTTATTGGTTGCTTCTTCTCTTCCCTGATTTATCTCCAGTATATTCACACATAAGATGATATTTATCAGAACTTAAAAGTTAAAGCAGTTCTCAAAACACACACGGACTAGAATAGTTGTTAATGACCAACTTAATTTGCTCTAGCAATAGCTTTCTTCATGTATTAATTCTGTAATTGATTGGGTAACCTTGAACAACTCCTCCTAAATAACATATACATACATGCCTCTTAATTGAATAGTACTATTAATTCACTTTCAGCATTTAGTTGTCTGAACTAAAAATAAAGTTAATTCCTTTTGATTTATTTGCCATGCCCACCTTTCCTTATTTTGTCTCACTCTGAGCAATTTTCATATTTGCCATTACTTTCCCAGGAGTTTGGGCTTGTGTAATCAGGGTTAAATTGGACAGATGTTAATGCAGAAAGATGAAAGTCACAGAAAAGAAAGCAGGGAACCGAGAAGGAGGAAAGGAACTCAAAAGGATTAATTAATACCTCTTCTCTTGATCTGCTTACATTAGAAAACCAACAAAGGCTGGTTAATGTGAAAGCATTTATCAATTACCCAATAAACATTAGTTTACCAAACCAACCTAACTACAATTGTAACAGAAAACACAAAAGCTAATATTTTTCTTAAAAACATCATACAATTAAAAAAGTATCCAGACTTTTTAAAATTTCAAAATCCTAATAAAACATAATGCCAAATAGCCACATCTATTTACCTTTTTATTTTTGGTCTATTAAATAGCTATTATATAATACATTATTATTATTATTATTATTATTATTAAAAATCTGAAGAGTAACTATATATTTTCATACTTACATATAAAACAATGTAAGAAAATAGGCAAAAGTAGTCTTGATCACTTAGAAATGTATTTGACACAGAGGCTCAGCTTTATCCATAGGTGGTGTGATTTGAAGTTTATCTTGCCCCTCAAATTCATCTTTGACTAAAATTACCGCAACCTGAAATTCCCTAGTTTAGTATTTATGTTTTGTTTGCTTTACTCTGACTCTTATTTTAAAATCCAAATATATTTAGGAAGAGCACTTATAATGTAAACATTCTCGAAAGAGATCATTTGTTAGTTACCGTTATTGCAGATAAGCAAGAAGCTAAACACTCATTCTAGGTTGACATGGAAGGACCAGGAGGTAGTGGAGGAACTGGTAATAGACATTTAATATGAACTTAGTTGGTTTTTGAAAAATTCTTTCAGCATTAGTGAGGTTTAAGAACAAATGTCTTTCTTAACAAAACTGTCACACAATTCCCAAGGTTTGGTAACGGAGATGAACATTTTCAGTCATGAATTGATAGCTCACCCTTAATCTCTGACTCTTCTACTTTAAGATTTTCCATTTTGTGGTGAAATTTACAAATATTGCTTTATAACGCTGTGCCCATTTCTTTAAGAGACGTCTTTGCCCCATCACTGGATTTTCCTAAACAATGGGACCTCTGTATAATTAATCAATGTCAAAAAAGTGTCAAAAAATGAACTTGATTTATAAATTCTTACTAATCAACAAAATCAACATATAGAAATATAAAAAGAAAAAGAAAGAATATAGAAAGATATAACATCTTAATTTTCAACTAACTCTCTTTTATTACCAAAACCTTCATTCCCTAACTAACTTATGCTTATTAATGACAATTGTTTATTGGTGAAGACACAGAAGATTGTAAGCTCTGTGATGGTCAAAGCTAAATTTATTTAGTTCACTCCTGTACCTCCAGCATCCATCAAAGTGCTTAGAATGTGGTATGTACACAGTCAATGACTTTTTCATAAAAGAGTGAATGTGTAAATGAATTAGCCTCTGAATGCAGAGCATGGGGAAGATGAGTTAGCTGGAAATAAGGATGTTCAAATTCTTCCAGTCTACTCTGCTGGTAAATAACTACGGCACTTCTGAGAAATGACTCACTTCTTGTGGTCTCGAAGTATACTTTCAGAACTGTAACATAGAGACTCCACAAAACATAATAAATGTGTGTCCCAGTACTGCTCCAAAATACTTTTCTACTATAAAAACTCAATCAAGAAAATTCCCAAGAATCTCATTTCCTGAGCATTTTGCAAACCAGTGACATCAGGTCCTATTAATCGCTGAGAAATACAGTTTCCCCTACTTTTTATTTTCAAATCTGCACCTAGTTTAGTAAGTACTGGACTGGACTAAATGCTGAAAGAAAGTAGCTTGTTACACATTTATTTATGTGCACATTCCTAAAAATTTAGTTCTGTGTCAAGAGTGATAAGAAAGTTAACTTTCATTGAAATTGTATAAACTAAATAAGGTAAATCTTTTAAAAATATGAGAAACAAAGTTTAAATAGTGAAATATCATAGGTTACTTGGGTTAAATACAAGTCCATATTAAATATAACCTTTTATGTAAATTGGTGCTCAAAAACACCTTGTCATGTTAATCTTATTCAACATTTATTGAGCATCTATTATGTGCAAAGCTTTGAGAAGAAAAGCATATTCCCATCAGCCACAACATCTGTTTTTAAAGAACCTATAATATATTTTTAAAATTTATAATTTTAAATGTTTAAAAACATTAATACCTAAAATTCATATCCAACATGATAAAAACCTTCACCAACTTTGACTAAATGATCAGAGGAAAGCTACTTCCCAATTTGAGTAGACTGACACATGGGGATTTTTTCACTAATTTCCAATTAATGAATCAGTGGATATAGGCTGGGAGGTTAGGAGAGATCCAGAAAAGACATGATTTTATGTCACTACCTTTAAAAAGAGTAATAATCATAAAATACTGAATTTGGGTAGGTCCTCACATCTCCTTTAGTCCAATTCTTATATTTCATAAAAAGGAAACAGTAAATTACCAGAGGTTATTGCTGGGGAAGCCATTTACCAGTCTCTTCATGGGCTATCTTGTGATGAAGTGTACAGTGTTAGACATGCAAGCTTTGGCATAAAAAAAAAATAGTCCTGCTTGTATTCCCAGACATGTCAATGAGTACCTACCTGTATGACCTTGGAAAATTATCTTCCCTGACCTCAGTTTTTACATCTATAATATGAAGATTTTTAAAGCTTTATTAAGGCATAATTGACAAAGAAAATCAGAATATATCTAAAATGTACTAAGCGATGATTTGATATATGTGCACACTGCGCAACGACTCTCACATCAGGTTAATTAAGACATCCACTGCCTCACATGTTTGATTTTTCTTTTTCTGCGAGACTTAAGCTCTAATCTCTTAGCAAATTTCAATGACACGATAGAGTATTTTCACCTGTAGCCACTATGTTTTACATTTGATTCTCAGAACTTATCCATCTTGGAACTGAAATTCTGTACCCTTTCACCAGCCTCTTTCTGTTTCCTCTCACCTCTTCCATGGCAACAATCATTCTACTCTGTTGAGTTCAATGCTTTTTTATTCCACATATAAGTGAAAACAGCAGCACTTTTTCTTTGCCTTATTTCATTTAGCATAATGCCTTCCAGTTCATCCATAATGTCAAAATGGCAGAATTGGTGCTTTACTATTATATAATAATCTCCTTTGTTTCTTGTTATCTTTGGCTTAAAGTCTATTTTGTGGGTATCAGTATAGCTACCTCGCCTTTCTTTGTTTTCCATTCCCATGAACTGTCTGCAGGGTAAATTACTTACCTTTGTTTCACTAAAATAAGTTTCTGAAGATTTAAATTGTGTTTTTTTGTTTGAAACATATTCCCTTGCTTCTTCATTTTCCTTGGCATTCTGTGTAGGTGTCTGAACATTAGATAAGACAGTCACATCCCCCAGTATTGAAAGACTTGCTCCCTACAAAAGTCAAACCTTGTAGATCAGCCCCACATGAGCCCCTGGTTATCCCTCAAGCCCTTTTGCGATTACACAAGCTGTGGTCTTTGTCCCTGGTGGCTCTGGTGTTTGAGGATATGCCAAAACCTGTCAGTGTCCCAAAGGGATAAGTGCAGTAAGCACCTAGATGCAGTATAATTAGAAGCTGGATTGTCAGGCAGCAACTGGAAAAGTATGCAGTTAAGCTTCTTTCAGGGAGAAACTGAGAGATGGGCATTTTGCCCTTTGTCTGCGCTGAGTATGGGTGGAGAGCTGCAGTGGTGGTTGGGGGTTGGGGTAGAGCTACTGTTCCCATTTAAAAACGGTTTCTCTAGGAGACACAAACAAATGAAAAAAATTGTCTGTGCTCATGGATTCAGAGAATTAATATTGTTAAAATATCCACAATACCCAAAGTAGTCTAGAGATTTGATAAAATCCCTATCAAAAATCCAATCCAATGTATTTTTTTACAGAAATAAAAAAGCAATCCTAAAATTTGTAAGGAATCACAAAGGTCTCCAAATGGCCCAATCAATATCGAGAAAGAAGAAAAAGCAAGCATCACACTTCCTAATTTCAAACTATATTATAAAGCCATAATAATCAAAACAGAATGGTATTGACATAAAATCACACACACAGATCTATGGAACAGAACAGAGAGCTCAGGAATAAACTCACACATATATGTCAATTAACTTATGACAAAAAAGCCAATTATATACAATGAGGAAATCACAGTATCTTTAACAAATGGTGCTAGGAAAACTGGACATCCACATGCAATAGAATGAGACTGGAACACTATCTCATAACACACACAAAAAACAACTCCAAGTGGAATAAAGACTTGAATTTCAGATATGAAATCATGAAACTCCCAGAAAAAAACATAGGCAGTAGGCTCCTTGACATTGGTTTTGGCTATGCTTTTTTGGATTTGACACTGAAAGCAAAGGTAACAAAAGCAAAAGTAAACAAGAGGAACTATATCTAACTAAAAAGGTTGTACACAGCAAAGGGAATCATCAAAAATGAAAAGGCAACCTATGGCATGAGAGAAAATATTTGCAAGTCATATATCTGCTAAGGGGTTAATATCTAAAACACACAAGGAACCCACACAAGTCAATGGTAAAAACTTTAAACAATCCAATTAAAAAATGAACAAAGGATATGAATAGAAGTCTTTCCAATGATGACATACAAATGGCCATATGTGAAAAAATGCACAATGTCACTAACCATCGGCAAAATGCAAATCAAAACTATAATGAGGTACTACCTCACACCTGTTAGAATGGCCAGCACCAAATAGGGAAGAGATGACAATTGGTTGGCCAGGACGATGTAGAGAAAAGGCAACTTTTGTATACTATTAGTGGAAATATATATTGGTTCAGTGACTATGGAAAAAAGTATGGAGGATCCTCAAGAAAATTAAAAATAGAACTACCATATGATCCAGAATACCCACTTTTGTATATGTATCCAAAGGAAACAAGATCATGATCTCAAAGAGATATCTGTATTCCCATTTTTATGGCTGCATTATTTACAATAGCTGAGGTATGGAAACAACCAAGTGTCTATGAACCAATGAACAGGTCAATAAATGTGAGATACACATACACACACACAAGAAAATTATTCAGTATTAAAAAAAAGAGAGGTTCTCATTCACTGTTGGTGGGAATGTAAACTGATACCTTTGAGCCCTGGCTGGTGTGGCTCAGTGGACTGAGTGCAGGCCTGTGAACCAAAGGATCGCCAGTTCATTTCCCAGCCAGGGCACATGCCTGGGTTGCGGGCCAGGTCTCCAGTAGGGGGCACAGGAGAAGCAACCGGCATTGTTTCACTCCCTGTTTTTCTCTCCCCTTTCCCCTCTGATTATAATAAATAAATAAAATATAAAAAAAGAAGAAGAAGAAAGTTACCATACAACCTAGAAACCCCTTCTCTGGGTATCTATCTGAAAAATTTACAAACGTTTATTTACAAAGTCATATGCAACCTTACGTTAATTGCAGCATTATTCACAGTAGCCAGTATAGATGATTGGATGAAGAAGATGATGCATATGCAATGGAATACTATTCAGCTATAACGAAAGATGAAATAATGCCATTTGCAACAACATAGATGGATCTTGAGAATACCATGCTAGGCAAAATAAGCCAGACAGAAGTTAAGAACCATATGATTTCACTCCTGTGGGATATAAAACTGAAAGCAACAAATGGACAAACAAGACAAACCACCGAAATCTCAGAGAGATAACAGTATGGTGATTGCCACAGGGAAGTGGGGTGGGGTGTCGTAAAGGGTAGAGGGCGTCAAATATATGGTGACAAAAGAAGATTTGACTTTGGGTGATAGGCACACAATGCAATATTCAAATGATGTATCATAGCATTGTACACTTGAAACCTACATCATCTTATTAACCAATGCTAACCCAATAAATTTAATTTTAAAAAAAGGAAAGTATATGCGAACTAGTTAGAGGGGGAACCTCCACTTATCTCATTAATAAGGGTCTTCAATAAAAATTTTAAACAATTTTTAAAAGGGAGGAGGTCTGCCATTTGTGACAACGTGGATGAACTTGGAGGGCATCATGCTAAGTGAAATAAGACAGACAGAGAAAGACAAGTACTGCATGGTATCACTTATATATGGAATTTAAAACAAAAAGCCGAACACATAAACAAAGTAGAAAAGAGGCTGGTAAACAGTACAAAATTTCATATTAAGATACATACTTCTGAGGATCTAATGTTAACATGGTGGTTACAGTTGATAACACTGTGTCATATAAGTAAAATTCGAAAGAGAGTAAATCTTAAATATCATGAATAAATAAGGTGATGGATGTGTTAGAGATGGAGGAAATATATATATATATTTACCACAAAGTATAGTTTATCTCATAATTTTACATGTTAAACACACCTCAATAAAGATTAAATTTTAAAAAGAAACGTTAAAAATATTTCTCTGCTGTAATTTTAATGCAAGCCCTCTTGTCATCAGAGTCAGGTGATATGAGGTTTTGTCCTCCAGGCGGCAGCCATAAAAGCTGGGGCATTATATGAGTGTGCAAGCTCCTTCCAGAGAGACGTTGGTGACCCGGTTTTATCATTGTTGTGTGCTGTAGGTGGAAGGTGCAGAAGTGCCCTCTGGCTGCCCCTGGACCTTTTGGAAGATCACAGCCAGTTCCTAGATATATGAAAATTAGAAGCCAGACTCTCAAGCAGCTGCTTGTAAAGTGTGTAATCAAATCTCCTCCAAGGAATGACAGGGAAATGGGTATTTTTCCTGCTCCCTCAGCCCTGGTGTGGGGCTGGGGGTGGAGAGTCGTGGTTGGTGATCCTGTGCCCATTAAGAACTGCTTATTCATTTTCTGTACTCCTAAAACTGTGAACACAAGCCCTTTTGGCTTTTAGAGCTGGGTGTTTTGGGAGCCCATCCCTTGAGTGGGAGCCTTAAAAGTTCGGGCACTTGATACGTGCTTCAAACCTCCATTCCTCAGGAACAGCTGGAAGCTGGAGGTACCCTTCCAACTGCATAGCACTGTGCCCAAGGTAGGGTTTCAGGGAAAGCACATCTCGGCTTTTTCTACACATTTAGATGTGGATATTTATTTTCTCATTTGCCTGATATGTAGCATTCACTGGGCTAGGTTCTGGATTTCTCTCAGCCCTGTATGTAGCTGTGCATTTGGTACATTCACAGGAGGAAGGAAATTCAGGGACCTCCTGTAGCACCATTTGGTCTTTCTCAAAATGAGAATAACAGCAGCACCTAACCTATAGAGTGGTTTAAGTAATTTTTTAAAAATTGGCCCATGTGGAGCATATACTAGAGTCCTGCATATGTGTAGACATGCATGCCTATGCACACACACATATAGATACATGCATATACGTACACGTGAACATGCATACATGTGCACACAGTGGACCAGAGGTTTTATGACTATTACCTCTCTTCTTCATTGCAGTCATCATTTCTGAGGTTAACGTACAAGTACATGACTTTCCATTTTCTTTTTTTAACTGAATGACGATGGCAGACGCTGCATGAGTCACTTAGGGGTGTCGAGCATATTGCTGACCTAAGAGACTATTTTCAAAATCAGGGAGAATGCTCCCGCTGCTTCTAAGAAGGCAACTGGCATTGTAAAGAGGTCTTACTGAACAGTGAGTGATAAACAACACGGATTACATAAGATACCATTCAGGCAAACTTTCTTAAGCATCCCTAATTGAAATTTTGAATGATACATACTTAAGGAACCATAGAAAATGCAGCAAGACACATTTTAAAGCACAAAATAAAAAGCCTATAAGAAATAAATTATAGTTTTGAAATGGAAGTTTTATGTGGGAAATTAGCAACTCTAATACAGCCTAGCAATTTATTTGGCTGTCTCCAAGATGAATATGGATTACAGTGTAATTGATTTAGCATTGGTCATCCACACAGTGTTCCTGAAAAAGGCCATATTCATATTGTATGATCTCACTTTATTATTTAGACCACCAATGGTTTAAAAAAGACAGACTATATGTATTCTGTCATGATATTTTTTCTTATTTTTTCTAAGAAATGAGATAAGTGAATTTATCTAATTTTGTCTGTGCCATCTCTAACCCTAGAACAACATCCCATCACTCTAATACACTGAAGGCCATTTATCTGTTTGTCTCTTTACTGGACTTACTTGCCAAACTGTAATTACATTTGCACAGAGCCTGGAAACAAAAGTCACTCAAAGATTTTCAGTTGTATCGATATGGAGTTTGACAAATAATCATATTTTGCACTCTTGAAAAACAACAGATAGCTTTTATCTAACAGCAGAATATTTAAAACAACATCCTATAAAATCCAAGGAAATAGGTACTTTTCCTTTAAATAGCTTTAAGCTATTTAACTGGTTAAATATAGTTTATATTGCTACAGTTTAAAAAATACTGACCAAAAATACAGGTTTTTTTTTTTTTTTTTTTTTTTTTTTTTTTAGTTTTGGGGTTTAGAGATTGAATAGCTCTCTTTTGTATCTTATATGTGATTTAATCTTAAGGAAAATTTTTATTAAATTGAAACTTAGATTTTAATGACTTCTAGAATGACAGGTAATCTAAAAGGAAGAGTCTGTATTAAATTTTGTAACAGTAATTATACTCACCTGCGCTATTCCTTAAACATGCATAAACATAAAAATTTGTTGTGGATTTGACAAAACACTGTTGAAAAGACAGATGCTATATGATTGTAGAAATTTAATAACAAAGCTCATCGTCTTTATCTTCACTGTTGTGAAATCAGCCATCTGTGTGGTATTTGTCCTTGAAATTAATTAGAAAAACTGAGGATGCATTTCTTCAATTAACCTCAATTTATGCTGGATCAGAGATAAATACAAATACAGGTGTTGGCAAAGTAGGTTTACAGTTGTTTGCATTGAAAAATAACACAATAGTCCTGGCTGGTGTGTCTCAGTGGATTGAGCCTGTAAACCAAGAGGTCACCAGTTCAATTCCCAGTCAGGACACATGCCTTAGTGCTGGGCCAGGTCTCTATTTGAGGCATTCAAGAGGCAACTCATCAATGTATCTCTTGCAAATTGCTCTTTCTTCTCCCTTTCTTTCTCCCTCCCTTCTTCTCTCTCTAAAAAAAAGTAAATGAATAAAGTATTTTTAAAAATAATACAATAAATGATAATACAAGAATAAACTGCGTTTTGTTTACTCATGACTATAAACCTCCTTTTGCCCACCTCTGTATTAAAATAAAATATGTTTGCTAAGACATTATTGAAAGAAAATGAAGACAACACAAATAACAGGAAAGATATTTCATGCTCAGAAATTGGAAAAATTGATATTCTCAAAATGTTCATACTTCCCAAGAAGTATACAAATTCAATTTAATCACTACCAGAATTCCAATGGCTTCTTTTTTTTTACAAAAATAGAACAGACAATCCTAAAATTTATATGAAACCACAAAAGACTCCAGAGAGCCTAGGTCATCTTGCAAATAAAGAATAATGCTAGAGGTACCACACTAGCTAATTTCAAGCTATAGTAATGAAAACACTATGGCATTGGCATTAAAACAGTCATATAGTCCAATGGAACAGAATAGAGAGCCCAGAAATAAACCCACACCTATACGGTCCATTGAATCATAACAAAGGAGCCTAGAATACACAATGAGAAAAAGACAGTCTCTTTAATAAATGGTGCTAGAAAACTAAATAGCCACATGCAAAAGAATAAACTGGACCACTATTTTATACCATACTCAAAAATCAAACCAAAATTGATTAAAGATTTAAATGTAAGACCTGAAAGCTTAATGCTCCCAGAAGAAAACACAGGTGGTAAGATCCTTGATATGAGTCTTGGTGACAACTTTTGGATTTAATTCCAAAAGCAAAACAACAAAAGTAAAATAAATGAGAGAAACTACATCAAACTAAAAAGCTTCTGTACAGCCAAGAAAACCATCAATAACATTAAAAGGCAACCTACAGTATAGGAGAAAATATTTGCAAATTATATACCTGTTAATATCCAAATTACACAAGAAACTCATATAATTCAAAATAAAAAAAAAGAATGATCCTATTTCAAATGGTCAAAGAATATGAATAGACATTTTTCCAAAGAAGACATACAACTGGCCAACAGATATGTGGAAAGGTTCTCAATATCACTAATTGTCGGGAAATGCAAATTGAAGTTACAATGAGATGTCACCTCACACATGTCAGAATGGCTATTATCACAAAGACAAGAGATAGGTTTTTGTGAGTATGAGGAGAAAATAGAATCCTTGTGCACTGTGGGTCAGAATGTAAATTGGTTTAGCTATTTATGGAAAACAGTATAAGTGCTCCTCAAAATGTTAAAAATAGAACTACCACATGATTCAACATTTCACTTCTGGTTATTTATCTAAAGAAATGGAAAATTCTAATTTGAAAAGATAAATTATTGAAGCACTATTTATAATAGCCAAAACATGGAAACATCCTCAGCATTCACCAATGAGTGAGTAAATGAATAAAGTGTTGTGTATATACACAATAGAATATTATTCAGTCATAAAGAAAGAAAAAAATCCTGTCATTTGCAACAACATGGATAGAACCTGGGGACACTGAGTGAAATAAATCAAACTGACAAAGATAAATATTGCATGGTCTCACTTATATGAGGAATCAAAAAACAAAACAAGCAAAAAAACCCCCCCAAAAACAAAAAGCCACTAGCTCATAGACCCAGAGAATAGATTGGTAGTTTCCATAAGTGGATGAAATAGGTGAAGGGGATCAAAAGATAGAAATTTCTATTTATATATAAAATAATTAAATTCTGGGCATTTAATGTAAAGCATGGCAACAATAGTTAATAATAGAGTATTGCATATTTAAAATTTGCTAAGAGATCTTAAAAGTTCTTATCACAAGTTAAAAAAGGTCTGTAATTATGTATGGTGGAAGATGTGATAATCATGTTGCAGAATACACACATATCAATTCATTATGTTTAACACCTGAAACTAATGTAATATTCCAATTATACCTTAACAATTTTTTAAAAGTTCCTTGCATGCAAAAACCAACCATTTTATACAATAAAACTCATTCTAAACCTCAATGAAATGTTCTTTAAAATTTGATTCATTTTTTTGTGGATGATGGTTTTCTATTACATGATTTCCTTGCATTCAACTTGAAGAGTCTGAGGGAAAAAAAGCTTGAGCTTGTATGTGGCCTCACAGTTCCCCAAAGCTATGTCCATTAAAACCAATTCATTTCATCCTATGGTGAATGATTTCTTGTCTTTACACTGTAATCATTTTTAAATGTCAGATCTCAACTCAGCATAAAGAAAAATCTTCTGAAGGAAGTACAGTATGGTCCTCTAATTATTTTATATGCTATCTGTTAGCCTGTCCATTCTTATCTTTACCAATATTGTATGTACATCACATTATTGTGATTCAGCTTTGCAGCTTTTCTGAGAGTATTCTAAAGAGGAACTTCAATAATTCATAAATAGAAAAAATAATTGTCATTATAGATTTTTCTAGTTACAAATATACTCAGCCTAATACTTAAAACTGAGGTTTCTTGGCCAGTATGAAAAAATTAAATTTGCAAATGGGTTTTATTACAAGTCAGCTTAAAAATAAATAGCATAATTAAAACAATCACTAAATATGTTTTAAAATATCAGCCATTCTTTCCTCAGTTGATATGACTTGAGTTCAGAGACCATTATTGCCCTGGATGATTTATCTAAAAATTGCTTTTGCGGTTGAATAGTTCGATGAAACCCTGGCCCATATACACTTTTACGCCAATAGGAATTGACGTCAAAACTGTTAAGGAAAATGGTCACCCATTGTGATAATTCTGGAAAGCTGGGACATCCAAATGATCCACACAAACAAAATATATATTACTTTAAAAAGGAGAAAAACTAATGCCTAAGTAAGCATTTTTTTTCTGGGAAAGACTCATTCCAAAATATTATTTAAAAGCTTGGAAGAGCATATACCGTTTTATTAACTTTTGTTTCCCTTTTTGTCTACCAAAACATGTTCATTTTTAGTAAGAACAAACACTTTTATGCTAAGCATTAATATAAGAAATATATAATATACAATGGCAACTCATGTCATTATCACAACTGTTTTATTAATCAGATGCTGTTGTTATATTCAATTTTCTAATGAAGAAACAGAAGTACAGAGAACTTAATTTATTCAAGTATCAAAATCTGTGAGCAGTGGCAAAACACTGGATTTTAACAATCTGGCTCCAGATGTCATATTGTTAACAGCTCTGCTACTTTGCCTCTCTACTTTCAGCAGATAAATATCACTTGAGATATGAAATTAGAATGTGTAAGACAATATAGAGATAACTGATTAATCTATGTTTAATTGGTACAGGATGTAACTAGCACTTGAAATGTCAATAATTTGTATTAATGGAGGTAGCATTCTTGATGAAGTTTTTATTGTTGTTCAAGTATAGTTGTCCCCATTTTCACCCCATTTCCTCCCTTGCCCCTGGAACCTTATCCCTTCGGCTTTGTCCATGAGTCCTTTGATGGACCCTTCCATATTTCCCCCCATTATCCTTCTCCTTCCTCCTCTCTGGTTACTGTCACTTTGTTCTTTAATTCAGTGTTTCTGGTTACACTTTGCTTGCTTGTTTGTTTTGTTAATTAGGTTCCACTTATAGGTGAGATCATATGGTATTTGTCCTTCACCACCTGACTAATTTCACTTAGCATAACGATCTCCAGTTCCATTCACGCTGTCATGAAGGGTAGGAGCTCCTTCTTTCTTTCTGCTGTGCAGTATTCCACTGTGTAAATGTACCATATTGAAAGAATCTATGCACCCCAATGTTCATGGTAGCATAATTTACAGTAGCCAAATGCTGAAAGCAACCTAAATGCCCACCAGTAAATGAGTGAAAATATTGATGATTTAATATCCTCATTAAACTACAAATTTAAAATTTCTTACATTTTTATTACAATCTATTTTAACTATATACATATTTATTTTAACTTATGGTTTGTATCAGATTTTTACCTTCTGCCAAGGTAAAAATGATTAATAGGGCCATTAATTTACATATCTTAATAATTTTGTTAACATTACAATGTATACATGTAGTATATTTAGTTTTTCTGTGGTTCTCCCTCATTATACCATAAGCTCAGTGACAGAAGAGCTCTATCTTATTTGCTTTTGTAACTTTAGCTCTTTGAAAAATGTTGGTAATGAGAAACATTACCAAAATTATCACAGCATCAATAAATGTATTTGTGTAAGGATCTGTCCAAATGCTGAAAACCTTTTAAACACTGGATCTTACATCATGTAAACTTTATGGCCTGGTTTTGAAGTATTCATACTTCCTTTTCATAGGGGTTAGGGTAATTATTAATTATACAGTATATGTGTTATTTGTTTGCTTAATAATTGTGAATCTCACTGGTAAACTCTGTGACGGGCAGGATTCTGAGCTTTCCTTCACCACTTTAGCTCTCACACTTGGTCCAACGCCTGGCAGATGGTCACTCAAGTTTAATGATCTATTAATTACCCTACCCACATCTAAATAAAGTAATAGATTCAGGAAGATTTGGTACATCTCTTTCTTTTCTGCCTAAAAACATACAAGAATTTTGAAATCTAAATCATCAACGAAGAAAATGTATGTACACCTGAAGTTTTCATGAGAGTCTTAAGCTACAGGGTAAGCATTTGGGAATCGTGACCCAGAAAAGATGAATTGTAGCAACAATATGTTGCATATAACCTAAGATAGGAGATTAAAGTGGTAAACATAAAAATGAGTCTAATTAATTAAATTAATGGACCTTTCTGTGTTAAGCTTTTTCTGAACTTTCTTTCATACAACAATGTATTGGAATATGATTTAACACTGAAATGATATACAGAAGCAAGGAAAAAAGAGGTGGTTGACTATCAGACTAAGATGTTAAACTTTGTCCAAAACATATCTGAGTACTGACTGTTTTTAATTTGTTTTAGTTTCTAATTACTCCTACTCAGTGTCCAGTTTCACATCTTCTCATGAAAATAAATCTCTGATTTTTTCTTGGATACATTTTTTTTGGAATATAAAGAAAGGAAACCTGATCCCAGAAACAAGTAGACTAAGTTAGGCCAACTGGACACATGCCCTAGAAATCTGAGCTTCCCAAGCCATGTCAAGTTATTGGAATTGATAAATTCCAGTAGAAACACCCTCTAATACTTCTACCTAGATCTTGAACTTGGCCTGTTTCCTACCCTTTTTAAACTTGGCCCTATTGTGGTTTATTTTGGTCTATGAATCACTTATATTTGTTGAATAATATTATCTTGCATTAAGTATTCAGAATCTGTTTAACTTCCTTGCAACAAGAATATCAGCAACTAGATCAAGCAATGATGAAACACTCAGTGTTTGCATCAGAGGAGTGAGTTCACTGGGGGATTGGCTAGGATGATTCATCTGGTGTATGTTATGTTCTGTTGAATGGAGTGGTCTATAGAAATCAATTACATTTTCACCTAAAATTGTGGAATCGTGTATTTCCCCTTTCAGGTCTATCAGTTTCTGCTTCATATATTTTGAGGCTTTGTTGATTACACACTACTCAGAAGTAAGGCTCACTATGCATCGTTGGTAGAGGAGTTTGTTTTTATTACCTAATGATCATTTTTAAAAAATTTCATCTATTTATTTCTAGAAATGGGTAAGGGCAGGAGGAAGAGAGGGAGGGAAACATCAGTGCAGACCGAATCAATGGGTCAGCTCCCTCTTGCACGCGCCCTGACTGGGGCATGAACTTGCAACCCAGGCATGTGTCCTGATCTGGCGACCCTTTGATTTGCGGGACAAAGCCCAGCCAGCTGAGCCACACCAGTGAGAGTGTAATGACTCTTTTTATCTCTAGTAATTTCTTTTGTTCCAAATTCTACCTTGACATTTGTAGTCATTCATCTTTCTTTTTTGTGGGTGGGGAACATGCCCTTAAATATACCATGTACTTTCAACTTCTGCATGTTACATTTAATGTATATATCTCATAGATGTTTATTGTTATATAATTTTTTAAATCCATTACTCCAATCTCTCTCTTTTAATTGATATAGTTTGACCATTTACCTTTTAATAATTACTAATATGTTAGAGCTTAAGTATGACATTCTTTTCTGTACTTTATTTTCTCATTTTCTCTCTTCTTGATTACTTCTAGATGACTTCAATTTTTTGAAGATTTTCTTTTGATTTATTCAAAACAATGTTTCTGAATGTATTGTTTTGTATAAGTTTCTCAGGGGTTGTTCTAGATATTAAAATATTCACTTATAAGTAATCACAGTCTACAAATATTTATGATTTACTGCATCAAGTGAAGCTTAGAAATCTTATTTCCCTTTAGAATGCTTTAGCTTCTCTATTTTTAATGTGAAATTTTCTTAAGTGTAGGTTTACTGGCAACAAACTTCCTTAGTTTTCTTTTGTCCGAGAATGTCTTCACTCCCCTTTCATTCCTGATGTCGATTTTCACTGGGCAAAGACTTTGCAGTCACAATTTTCTTGAAATACTTAAAAAGTGTTCTTCCTCCTAGTCCCTATAAATTTCAAATGAGATATCTGCTGTCATT
Organism: Tonatia bakeri; assembly: GCA_004024845.1. NCBI lineage: Eukaryota > Metazoa > Chordata > Mammalia > Chiroptera > Phyllostomidae > Tonatia > Tonatia bakeri. Next base: position 32,769 of record PVIA01012897.1, read on the forward strand.
CAAGTTGGTGTTCCCCTTTAATTAATGTCTTGTTTTTCTCTGGTCACTTTTGAGATTTATTTTTATCTTTAGTTTTCATAGGTTTAAATTCAATGGTGATTTTGTCAGTTCTACAATTGACATTGGAGTTTATAAAATAACTCTTTCTTTGCTGAGATTGAGATTTTATGGTTGTTTTAAGAGAATTCATAATTGCTTGCTATAACATTTTATTATGGCTACTTGAACATTCTTGTTAGATAACTAGTTCATCTGATTCATTTTGCTGTTGGCATTTGTTGACTTTCTCTTTGTTGATTTGTGATTTTCCTTGTTCTTAGGATGATTTACAATTATATGTTAGAATATTTTTCAAGTACTGCAATCCTTAAACAGTCTAACTTCTTTTTGTCCCCTCATCAGAATGAGAATCTTTCTATTTTTTTATTGTTGCATTATGTTTTTCTCTTTAGTTGCCAGTAGGAGAATTTGTGAAGAATAAAGTGACAGCATCTGCCTGAGTCCCAAGTTTCTAGATTATTTTATGTTTTTCTTTTGTTTTGTTTAAAAAATTCTGATTGGTCACATTTTATGTCTTGTGCTTCTTTCTCATATACTCAATTTAAAAATATATTTGATATAAGTATTTTACATTTTATGTTTGGTGTAGCCTATATTTAAAGTCTACATCTCAATGCGATATCTATTATTTCTTCTAGTTCTTGCAGGTAATGCCTGTTTCTTTTGTGTTTTGCAAGTTTTAGAAATGGGTTCATTTGCCCTTAAGATTTACCACAAGGATTCTCTGACACCTTGCCCAGTGTGATTCTCTATAGAACAAATATATTTGTTTCCTCTATTTGGAAGGGGACTGGAGATCCTTCCAATTTAGGCCCATTTCAATATAAATTCTGAGCTCCAGGTTTGACCCACCCAACTAGTAAAAGTTTGGACTGCAGACTCATGAAGGAGCCTGCTTGTCATTCCAAATTCACTGAAGTAGACTTTTTTTTCTTTCGACACCAACCTCAAGTTTTAAGATAGGCGTTTTTTCTTAGAGTTGCCTATTGTCGAAGCTGTTTGGGATGTGGATATTTCTACTTCCCATATCAATAATTTAGATTTTTGTGGGTTCTAATTTTTTTAACTTTGTTTTTAGAGAAAGGGGAAGGGAGAAGGAAAGTGAGGGAGAGAAACATTGGTGTGAGAGAGAAAGAAGGATCAGGTGCATTTTGCATGCACCCCAACCAGAGCTGACAACCCAGGCAAGTGCCCTGACTGGAATCACACTGGTGACCTTTTGCTTTGTGGAGCCACACCCAACCCACTTAGTGACACTGCTCAGGGCATGTGGGTTTTGATTTTATGCAGGGGTGGGGAGGAGAGTTTTCTTCTGTTAGAGTGGGCTCTTTCACCCTGAGTGAGCTTTTTTTCTCCTGTCCTCTACGTCCCTGTGAAACTGAAAGTCGTGTTTATCTGTTTTGGTAAATGCTGTCAAGATAGGGAAAGCTGTTTTCAGTGTTCCACTAATCTGTTTGGCTTTCATCATCGTTTAGTTTTAAGTATTAAATTCATTTCCAATTCACTGATGCCTTTAACAAAATTTTCAATGTTCTTTTTGTTGTTGTTTTTTCAAGAGGTGAGTATGGCAGGACATATGTTCTACCATACACTATCCTTATTAAAAACATATGTATATATATCAATGCAGACGTGGGAGGAGGTGTGCTAGGTTTTGTTTTGTTTTGTTTTATATCATCTCTGTAACTGACAAGTTTCAAAAGCATAAAAAATGTAATGCAAACTCCTACACAAATCCTGTAGTATTAAACACAGAAGTCATAGTCAAGATATGTTCATGTAAAGGTTAATATAACAACATAAATATGTTTACTTTGAAATAAAACATTGCTTCTTGCTTTCTATGAAGAAAAAAATCATCATTTAATTATGATTTTCTCATTTTTTATTTCAGCTATCTTCTGTGTCTTCCAAGAAAAGTCAGAGAAAAGAACTATAGAAAAATAAAAAGAATTGAAAAAAACAATTCCAGTAAGTAATAGCCAAATTGCATTTTATATCTACCTCTTTCCTAAATATTTTTTAAATTTTAATTGTTGTTGCAGTACAATTTTCTATCTTTTACTCCCATCCCAGCCCACCCGCCCAGCCCTCCCCTCCCCCCTCCCATTTCCACCCCTCCCCTAGTTTTTGTCCATGTGTCCTTTATAGTTGTTCCTGTAAACCTTACCCCTTTCCCCCTGAAATTCCCTCTCCTGTCCCCTCTGAACACTGTCAGCCTGTTCTCTATTTCAGTGTCTTTGGTTATATTTTGCTTGTTTCTTTGTTTTGTTGTTTAGGTTCCTGTTAAAGGTGAGATCATATGGTATTTGTCTTTCACTGCCTGGCTTATTTCGCTTAGCATAAGGCTTTCCAGTT
>PVIA01012898.1:0-35191 GCA_004024845.1 Tonatia bakeri
AAAAGAAGGACAACAATTTAAAACAAAAAACAACCAGAACTGACAGAAAATCAAACTGTATGGAAGTCCAACAACCAGGGGGATTAAAGAAGACACATTCATCCAGACTAGTAGGAGGGGCGGAGTCAGGCAGCCAGGATGAGAGGGCTCGCAGCAAGGCAGAGACTGGCAGACCAGGTGGTCCCACAGTCATGTACAGATAAACCAAGCAAAGCCAGGGACTGGGAGAGACCGCATAACCCAGGGTCCCAGCGTGGGGAAATAGAGCCTGAAACCACTGACTGAATACACCTGTGGGGGTTGAGGTGGCAGCAGAAGAAACTCCTAGCCTCACAGGAGAGTTTGTCGGAGAGACCCACAGGATCCTACAACATACACAAACCCACCCACGTGGGAATCAGCACCAGAAGGGCCCACTTTGCTTGTGGGAAGCGGGGGAAGTGATTGAAATCTGGCAGAGAGCCAAGCAAGTGCCAGTGTTCCCTCTCGGACCCCTCCCCCACATACAGCATCACAACCCAGCTACTGGGTTACCCCGCCCTGGTGAACACCTAAGGCTCTGTCCCTCACTATATAACAGCCATGTCCAGACCCCCCCCCAAAAAAATGGCCCAAATGAAAGAACAAATCAAAGCTCCAGAAAAAATACAACTAAGCAACAAAGATGTAGCCAACCAATCAGATGCATAGTTCAAAACACTGGTAATCAGGATGCTCACAGAATTAGTTGATTTTGGTCACAATTTACATGAAAAAAATGAAGGCTATACTAAATTAAAGGAAAATGTACAGGGAACCAATAATGGGAAGAAAACTGGGACTCAAATCAATGGTATGGACCAGAATGAAGAAAGAAACATCTGAACAGAAAATAATGAAGAAATAAGAATTCAAAAAAAATGAGGAGAGGCTTAGGAACCTCCAGGACATCTTTAAATGTTCCAACATCTGAATTATAAAGGTACCAGGAGAAGAGGAAGAACAAGTGGAAAAGTTATTTAAACAAATAATAAAGGAGAACTTCCCCAATCTGGCAAAGGAAATAGACTTCCAGGAAGTCCAGGAAGCTCAGAGAGTCCCAAAGAACTTGGACGCAAGGAAGAACACACCAAGGCACATCATAATTACATTAGCCAAGGTAAAATTAAGGAGAGAATCCTAGAAGCAGCAAGAGAAAAGGAGGCAATTACCTACAAAGCAGTTCCCATTAGACTGTCAGCTCTTTTCTCAAAAGAGACCTTACAGGCAAGAAGGGGCTGGAAAGAAGTATTCCAAGTCATGAAAGGCAAGGACCTACATCCGAAATTGCTCTACCCAGCAAAGCTTTCATTTAGAATGGAAGGGTAGATACAGTGCTTCCCAGACAAGGTAAGGCTAAAAGAGTTCATTATCACCAAGCCCTTATTATATAAAATGTTAAAGGGATTTTATCTAAGAAAAAGAAGATAAAAAATATGTACAGTAAAATGACAGCAAACTCACAATTATTAACAACCACACCTAAAATAAAAACAAAAACAAACTAAGCAAACAACTAGAACAGGAACAGAACCACAGAAATGGAGATCACATGGAGGGTTATCAACAGGGGAGTGGGAGGAGGAGAGAGGTGGAAAAGGTACAGAGAATAAATAGCATAGATGGTAGGTAGAAAATAGACAGGGGGAGGGCAAGAATAGTATGGGAATGTAAAAGCCAAAGAACTTACATGTATGACACATGGACATGAACTAAACAGGGCGAATGTGGGTGGGAGGGGATATGCAGAGTGGAGGGAGGTGAATGGGGGAAAATGGGACAACTATAATAGCATAATCAATAAAATATATTTTAAAAAAGAAAAATAAAATTAAAACTATGAACATTAAAATGGTAATAAATTCACAACTATCAACAATTGAATCTAAAAAACAAAAACAAACTAACCAAACAACTAGAACAGGAACAGAATCATAGATATGGAAATCATATGGAGGGTTATCAATGGCGAGGGGGAGGGGGGAGAATGAGGACAAAGGTACAGGGATATGAAGCCTAACTGATAGGTACAAAATAGACAGGTGGATGTTAAGAATAGTATAGGAAATGGAGAAGCCAAAGAACTTACATGCACAACCCATGGACATGAACTAAGCTGGGGGGGGATTGCTGGAGGGAAGAGTGGTACCGAGTGGAGGGAGCCAAAGGGGAAAACATTGGGATAACTGTAATAGCATAGTCAATAAAATGTACTTTAGAAAAAGGGAGGAGAGTGGCTCCTACCCGCTGATCACACAATCGAGAGGACTGAAGGCCAGCAAGGACATTTGACTCAGCTGGAAGCATGAGAGATTGTGAGGCTAAGCTCCCATCCCCAACCTGGCATGCTCCTTTTTGGCTCAGCCATATCAAGCCAGGTCTGTGTTAAGCCAGGAAGTCCAGTGACTCATAATGAGGTCACTCCTCTTGGCTCTGTTGCTTGTCCTGTAAAATGGGTGCAGAGGTTCCTGGTTAGGTAATCTGCCAATGTAAGGCCCTTGATGGCTGTAGAACTCTGTTATTACCCTTTCCAGTCCCCCTTCCTCTTACTCATTTGGCTAGAAAGATGCAGAAAGGGGGAGATTATGGAAAAAAATAAAATAAAAAAGAAAGGAAAGAAGTTTCACTCACAATCCAGCACCCAGAACAGGCTGAGATACTGGCGGTTCATAAGAGCTGGCGGTTCTTTTCCTGTCACTTAAAAAGAATGATACATATACATATACATACACATATACATACACATATACATATATATACATATCCTATATGTAAATATAAAAATATATATGAGAGAACAAAGTGTTAACAACTGGTGATGTTAGAGGAAGAATATACAGATGTTCATTGTACCATTTTTTCAAATTTTCCATAGATTTGAATTTTTAAATAGAAAACATGAGATTAAAGTGTAAGATTGTATAATTTCCTCATTTAGACATTAAAAAGAAGTTACTTGTACACATTCATGTTTGAGTCTTATAATGACCGTTTAATCACACAAACACACTGCAGTTCATGGTTCACTTGAAAGTCCATTGTCCCAGATGGCTCACCATTCAGCCCTTCCCTGTGACTGTCTGACTCATCCTTTCATAATCTCACCTCACCAGCTCTTGATTCTTATGACTCCACCCCTGGCTCTTGAAAATCTGTTCCTGACATGACTTCTGTTTAAAAAACTCATTTAGTTTTTCTCTCTGGCCTGTTGAGATCCTGTTTCATGGTTTTGTTGGCTCCTTGATTATTTTTTGCATTGCTTCTCAGCCTTTTGGCTAAGATTGAGTGTAAACTTAAAAATGCAACAAATTAATGACTATTTTTGGTAAAATATAAAATTCAGGCTACACTAAAACGTAGTGAGGGAAACAAGTAAAAGCTAACCTCCTCTTCACTTCAGAGCCCCACTTCTCAGAACAACCACTTTTAATAGTTGACTCTGTCAGATAGTTTTCTGTCCACATTCAAGAATACAGGTACTTTTCTATTTTTATTTTTTAATTGTGTTGTAGTACATATTTTTCTTATTGTATTGCATTGGCCTGAACCCCTAGAACAATGTAAATTAGCAATGATAACAAATACCCTTAAATTATTCCTCTTTTTCCTCCTTTAAAATCATATTCTCAGATTTAAATTATACTTACTTATTTTGACAGTTTTTCCAAAAATAAGCTCTCATTAATGAGGTTAGCCTAATTTCTCTATAGGTAAGAGAAATCAATTAATTAGACTCCTAACTCCTTAAAGGCAAAAACTATTTCTTATTATTTATATTTCCTTTTGGCTTATCCATGCAATTTGCTATTCCTATTTGTTGAGTGAAAAGACCAAATAAAAATTGCCTTTTTCTAGAAATGGAGTCAATTTTACTGCAGATTAGTTTTGATGTACTAGACACACATTATGATTACTCTGCAAACATTACTGTTAGAGGCTAACAACCAAATTTGAACAGCTCCTAAACAAACATACCTAAAGCAGGTGTTGTAATTTTAGACCTGCTGTGGCAAACAGTTAGGTGACTGCATGCAGTAATTTGCCTAAATAAAGGTCCCAAATGATAAGTTGACAACATTTGCTCTCTAAATCTTTAGAATCTTTTGTAAAATCCAGTAAAACCTACTGTGGACTACGTATTTTTAGGGCTAGAATCGAGGACAGAGGTAGTATTTGCAGAAAGAATGATTGATGAAAGTAGAAGATCTTTGTGGTCAACCAGAATGCATTTGTAACAATATCTACTCCCTGCAAAGTTAGAAAGAGGGCATGGACCATCCTAGCATAATATTCATTCTTTTGAACAACAGAAATATAATCTTCCCCAAGAGAAAACTGCATAGACAGTTACTAAATATCCCTGGATTTTACTGTAAGAAGGATAACTGAATGAAACAATTGAACTTTCTTTCCTCTAATCACTTAGTTCCCAAATATCTCCACAAATGAGTTCTTACCACCTCAAAACAGGTCTCTAGTTTTCCATCAGACTTAATTTCAATCTTGTCTCTGAGTCTAGAATGTATTCAGTTATATACTTGAAAGGTAGATTTCACATCAACCAATCACCTTATTAATAACGACTTGTTAAGCCAATGCCATACAAATATTCCTCAGTCAACTACACCTATTAATTGAATGGTTATTTTGTTATTCAAACATTTTTAATGCTGACTATGTGGTTCCCAATGGCAATAAAAAGATAAGTGGGCCAGGGCCCTTGCCATCAAGTCTTCGTCGTCTCTACCTTTTCTATTGAGAAATTTAAAACATGTTTCAATATAACAGTGTGGCTTTTCTTATTTCCACAGTAATTGCCACAATTAAAAGATATCAAGCAGCAACAAGATTTAAGTCTGTTAAAATCCTCTTGATCTAATTGTGTCAATGGAAGTCAGCCCTTCTGAAATGCTTCTTTCATATGTGGTCTCTGTTTCCCCTAGTCTCCCAAAGAATAAAGTAAGTAGAGTGCACATAGGCTATAACCTAAGTAACCAATTACAATAGTCTTTTCTGACAGGTGTTTTCATGCTGACAACTGATACAAGATGATACAAGAATATTAAAAAAGTTGGAAGTCACTGGGCTTCCCAAAACACAGACGGGATGTTTCTATATTATCTTTGGGGAGCAATTCTGTAAAAAAAACTATATGACACTACTCAGAAAGCAGTTTCACTGGTTTATGAATTACATGTTTTAGCAGCCTACTAAACCTTATACTCATCAACAAAATTGAATTCTTTTCAAAGCCAACATGGCCTTAGGATGTGATCAGTAGGGATGTAATAGGAGCTAGGAGGTATTTAACCAAATGGTGTCAACATATACCATCTTGTTTGTAGAATACTATGTCCAGCTCTGCACCAAAGTAAACCAAATTCTTTATTTTTTCTTTAGTGCATGAATTTTAGAATGTGAATTTACCCTTATAACTGTATAGTTAAAATAGTTAAAAGACTAAAAGTTAAAATATTTATATCATTTTGTTGACTTAGATAAGAAATTAAAATCTCTACCTCTCTGGCATTATCACTTAAGAGCAATCTTTTTCCCCTTATATTTTATAAAGAATATATTTTCTTTCCCTTTTTCTTAATGAGCTTCATAATTATAGTACTTGTTCCTCAGGTAATTTATATACATACATACACACATACATACACTCATATGTGTGTGTATGTATTTCTCCTATGACTGATTCCATGGCTATCAAGTCATAATTTTTCAGTTTTTGTTTTTATGACTTTACCCTATGATGACTCTTTTTTGAGTTTCCTCTGATGTCTGTTAATATGCAAAAAGGGGCAATTTATAAGGACACTCTTATGGAAGCTGATTGATCATTTTTTGCTACTAAGCCTACAATCTCAGTTGCTGACACTCAGTGGGAGAAATAGCCTTTTAATGGGAGTCCAGGCCCTAAAATTATGCCATCAGATCATACAGTTAAACTATTTAGATGCATATATTGTAAAAATAAGGGAGAGAAATAAAATATTAGATCTATTTATGGCAAAATAAACATTATTAAATATACACAAAGGCTTACACTATGGAGTATCTAAATACAATACTTCATTTGTTAGATTCAACAAGTTGAGAACACTTCTCTCTCCCAATTACATACAAATCTCAACTCTCTCAGCAAAAGGCTTTATTTTCTGCTCTCTAGTCTCCCCCCTATTTTCTTTGCAAACCTTTCAAGGGAGTATCTGTATACACAGCCTTGTTTTCCTCACTCAGTTCCCCAGTTGGCTCCCCCACTGTATCAGTTAGAGTTGTAGCAGAAAAACAGAACCTGTAGGACACGGACAAACATAGATAGATATAGATACAGATTCAAATACAGATACAGATGTAGATATATAGAGAGATAGAGATAGAGTATATATGATATAACATGTATTAGGAGATATATTAATATATTATATAATATATTCTGCATATTATTATATACTAGGATATGTAAGATGTATGCTAGATATACACATATAAAGGAAGAAAATGATATATATATATATAATTTATATACATGTCATTTTATACATATATAAACAGAGAGAGAGAGATTTCAAGGAATTGGGCTTAGCAACTGTGGGGGCAGGAGAGTCCAAAATCCATGGGGCAAAATGGGAGGCTGGATTTCTTATTCAGGGAAACCTCAGTTTTGTTCTTAAGGTTTTCAACTGATTGGGTAAAGACCACCAGATTAACAAAGATATTCTCCTTTACTTAAGGTCAATTGATTTTACATATACAAAATACCTTCAGAGCAACAACTGGACTAGTGTTTAATTGAATCCCTGGGTACAATAGCCTAGCCAAGTTGGTACATAAAACTAACCATCACATCAACCAATTGCTAAGATTTCCCTCAAAATTTGCCAATGATGTCCTGGCTGCTAAATCCAGAGCCTTTTATTGGATGGAGTTCATTCACCACTGCATTTGACAGGGGTCACTCTTTTTCTTTTTTACAACCCTTCCTTGGGTGGGAGCCAGGGTGGGAGGTGGGGATGAGTGCAGCGGGGAACAATGGTGGGGGGGAGATGGAGACAACTGCACTTGAACAACAATTTAAAAATGCCATTCAAAATAGAAAAAATAAAAATTAAAAACACATCAATTAACAAAAGAAATAAAAATAAAACCCTCCCTCACCAGAACACTGGCCATCCTATTTCAAGTCAAGTGCTCCTAGTTACACCATCCCCCCCGTTGTGTTTAAAGAAACATATTTCTTGAGAGTAATTTTAATGCTATTGGAATTTGATGACGAGATAATTATTTGAGAAGTGACAATATGTGGATAAGGTGTAAATGATATTAACCAGGGCTCCAGGGACCTCAGGGAAATGTAGGTCCAAATACTGCATTTTATAGATGGGGAAGAACAGCCAGAACACTCCAGTTCCCCTATCATTGATAATAATATAGTCTTCAATAAAAGATATGACTCTCAAGTATTATTGTTATGATAAATGGTATGGTACAAGTAAGAAAAGAAGAAAAAAAGGTGGTAAAAAAGAAAAAAAGAAAGGATATTCCGGACAAAGATCTAGACCTGTTGATCAATCACTATTGTATCTTGAATTAAAACCCAAGTCAGTCATCAAATGGCCCTGTGAGATCTGCATGCAAGAAAATGAAGAAAATTCACTCAAAACAGACCAAAGACCTAAATGTAAGAGTGAATCATTAGAATAAAACTATGAGAACAAAACATAGAAGTAAATTTTGTGACCTTGGATTTGGTAATGCTTTCTTAGATATGACACCAAAAGCACAAATGACACAAGAAAAGATAAATAGGACTTTATAAAAATTTAAAACTTTGTGTGTTTCAAATGACACTATCAATGAGAAAATGAAAAGACAATCCTAGAAATAGGAGATAATGTTTGCAAATTATATATCAAATAAGGGACCTGAATAGAGAATAAATAAATTACTCCAATGACTCAACAATAAAAAGACAAATAACCCAATTTAAAAATGGGAAAAGGATTCTCTGGCTGGGTAGTAAAGTTGGTCAGATCATTGTCCCAATATGCCAGGGTTCAACCCCTGGTCAGGGAATATACAAGAATCAACCAATGAGTGCATAAATAAGTGGAACAATAAATCAATGTCTCTCTCTCTCAAATCAATAAATTAAAAAATGTTAATGTTATCTTGGGATGCAAAGACTATAGGTGATTTTCATTCTCAACTTTATACATGTCTATGGTCTCCAAATGTTCTATTATGAGTTTGCATTACTATTATAATTGGAAACACAACATGGCATTTGCAGAAATTATCAGGGAAAGATATAACAATGTCTATTTCATAATACTTGAAGTAAAGTATTAATATAGCTTTTGGGGAAAAGTTTTGCTTTTATTTACATGCCATAAACAAAGGTACACTATTTCCAGCTCTTGGTCTTGCTAGTATTTTCGATGCTTCTGTGGCAAAAGTATTAATCCATAGCAAATGAGAAGTTGACTATGACAGAGGCTCCTAACCAATATCCTCCTGTAGAAACAACTCTAATGTATTTCAGAGCTACAGGGGAATCATTTAGCAAGCAAATGTTTGCTGATGAGGGTTTAAAGAGAGCATATCCGGCAAACAACTAAAAGTCATTATGCACTCAATTTCAACAGAGCCTATTTAAATAATGACTCAGAGTCGAATGTAGGCATCTTTGGGGGCTACTGAAGGAAAGATATTTTGAATATCATTTGAATAACAGCTTGCAGCATGCTCCTATTTGGTGCTAACAACAACCCTGTGTGTCATTTAATATCCTTCCTTTTATTTATGGGTACACACGAGGCAAGTGAAATAACTGGCACTCCAACCAAAGTTTTTGACTCACAGTTTGGGTTCATTTTTTCTTCAGATTATCATCCAATGGTAAATGAATTGAGTATTTTAAACATGAGTAAAGTAAATGAAGCAATTAACCATGACTTATAACCTTACTACTGCTTGCTATAGAGCAGAGTTCAAATGTACCCCACTCTTCCTACACTCATGTGGTAAGTTTCATCTAGACTATTATTAGCAGTGTGGTGGGTTCTGCCTTAAAGTATGATGGATCCTCTTCTCTAGTACTTTCAGGATTTGGATAAGGGGAAGGATGGAGTGAAGAGCAAGAGGATGAGACCACAGGGTTTCAGTAAGCCACTCTCAGCCTGGGCTCAGGGAGTGTGTCCTGTTGTGGAATTACCACGTGGAAGCATTAAGGAGCACCATGGAATAAGGGCTTTATAGGAAATGTGCTACAATGCACACTAATTGGCTACTATCTTCTAATCAGTTCCAGCCACCACCCCAAGTCTGAATACTTCCAAGACATAAGCCAACACACACACACACACACACACACACACACACACACACACTCCTAGTCTACATTTTTTCTGATGGCTTGGCTAAATTTTTATTTTAAGGAAAAAATTGCTTAAATTTAAAAACTCGTATTCTGTTTCAGTTTTAAAAAGATGTATTATTTTTTTAAAGAGCCCTAAAATTTCTGTATAAGCACATAATATAAAACAATTAAATCAAACAATGAAAATGTTGCCAATTATATCTATTGTCCTCTTAACAGAGCAACAACTCTCACAAGCATTCACGATCAGTCTGTTAACTTAGAGATGAGTCACCTCCAAGGTTTTCACTTCAGTTTCCTTTGGCTAGTAAAATAATACATCATGCTTTAGTCTTGCGATGTTGCTACAAATTCAGGTTGAAATAAATCAGTGTTTAAATATGCCAGTGTGTGTGTACATATATTCACACACACACACACACACACACTCGATTAGTTTTTGACAAAAGTGCCAAGATAATTCAATGTTTCTTCTCAGTGGTCTTTTAAACAAATAATGTTGGAACAACTGAACTTTCATATAAAAGAAACTGAATCTAAACTCTTATCTCACATCATACACAAAAATCATCTCAAATTGGATCATAGTCCTAAATGTAAAAGCTGAAACTATAAAACTTTTAGAACCTCCGGAAGAATATCTTTACAATTTGGAATAGGCAAAAATTTCTTAAGAGATAGGAAGTTTTAACCATAAATTAAAAAATTGAAAAACTATATTCCATCCATCCCCCACCCAACCCCCTAAACCACCACCTACCCCCGACAGCTGTCAACCTGCTCTCTATCTATGAGTCTGCCTCTATTTCACTTGCTTATCAGGGACTGAGGAAAAAAGAGGAGAAAAATCTCATAGACATGGACAGCAATGTAGTGATTGCCATGGGGAAGGAGGATAGGGAAAGTGGAGGAGGGTAAAGGGAGGATAAATGGTGATGAAAGGAGACTTGATTTGGGGTGGTGAACACACAACACAGTTGTGTGTTGTAGAATTGTGCATTTGCTGTGTGGTGAACACACAACACAGATGATGTGTTGTATAGTTGTGCAACAACTTGTATAATTTTGTTAGCCAGTGTCACTCCAATAAATTCAATAAAAAAGAGACCATATTTCATCAAAATTGAGAATTTCTGCACTTCAAAAGATACCATTAAGAAACTGCAAGGATAAGAAACTGCACATACTGAAAGAAAACATTAGCAATACATATATCTGACATATATCTGATATCCCAAGCATATAAAGAAGTCTCACAACTCAATAATAAGAAGCATCCCAGTAGATAAAAATAAGCAAAAGGTTAAAATAACCATTTCAAAATGAAATGATAGAAATGGCCAAAGAGCTCAGAGCTCAGAAATTAAAGATACTCAACATCATTTATCATCAAGGAGATGCAAATTGAAACCACAAGAAGATACCACTACACATTCACTAAAATCAGTAAAAGTGAAAAGACTGACAATACTAAATGCTGATGAGGATGTAGAGAAACTAGAACTCCCATGTATTGTCAGTGAGCATGTAAAATGGTACAACCACTTTGGAAAGTATTTTGGTAGTTTCTTATAATGTTAAATGTTTGCCTACCCTATAGCTTAGCAATTGAACTTCTAGGTATTTGTCCAAGAGAAATGAAAACATATGCTATCCACAAAAAGAAATATATGTGAATGTGTATAGCAGCTTTATTCATAATAGCCCCAAACCAGAATCAACCCAAATGTTTATCATACATGAAAGTAGATGAACTGTGGTATCTTTGACAATGGGATACAACTCAATAATAAAAAGGAGTGACATACTAACACCATAACAATAAGGATGACTCTCAAAACCATTATACAAATGACACAAAAGAATATACACTACATAATTCCATTTATATGAAATTCTAAAACCTGCAAAGCCTATCAATGGTAATAGAAATCAGAAAGCAGTGGCCTAGGGTGGGGATTAGAGATAAATGTGGTAGGTATGTTTGATACCCGGCTGTGAAAATGTTCCACATTATGATTGTGTGGTGATATGCAGGGGTATATATTTGTCAACATTCATCAAATGATACTTTAAATCTATGCATTTTATAATGGTTAACTATGCCTCAAAAAGTTGATTAACAACACATTTTTAAAATACTATGTACTTTCTAAAAATAAAACATATTAATTTATCACTCAAAAACAACACGAATATTTCTTTTACAAAAGCAAATGATTAAAGTCCCTTAATCTTTCTGTCTAAGCACATATGTGGATGTAGAAATTCATCCAGTTAAAATTTTAAAACCATCCTCTTTAGACTGTGGGATCCTATTCATTCTCTCTCTCTCTCTCTCTCTCTCTCTCTCTCTCTCTCTCTCTCTCTCTCTTTTCTGCTTGTGCCTTTCCCCTGTAACTGCCCAGGGCAAAGACACTGTAAAGCACTATGATGGGTTAAAAAACTCAACTGCACGATGGAGGGTCAGCTGTTCAAATAGAACAGTATAGGTCATTGCTTCTCAAACTCCCAGAGCTTAGACCTTGGAGAAAAATCTCTGAAGACTACCAAGGTGGCTTGGCTTCCATTTGAGGATATACTAACCTGGAAGTTTTGTTGTATGTGATTGTAGAAAGAGCTGTTATGATCCTATGAAGCAATAGTGGACAAATGAGGTATTCAACGGAAAGGACAAACAATAGGAGAAGATGCTGCAAACGAAAGCTTATGGAAGGAAGAGGATGTGGAAATACAGTGGATAGACTGAGTTAAGTGGAAATTTGCCAGCAGGAAGCCCAATTGGCAGGCTATATTGGTGCTAAGCCCTGGGAGAGTAAGGATCTAAATTACCTATAGCAACCAAAGGAAGAAAAAAGATAAGAGAGGCTTCCAAAGAAGAACCTCAAGATAGCATCTTGGCATTCTTAGCCTGCACCACGTTTTAAAAATCTGCAAAGTCATGAGAATCCTGTTAAAGTTTTCTGAAGGTAACCCTAAACTCACTCTTAATAGCTCTTGCAAACTTAGGGGAGGCAGATGAAAATTAAATTACTCAAAAGAGAAAAAGCACAGGAGAATTTTTGATGATGCCGAACTTTAGCCTAGTTCACATTCATCCAAGAACAGCTTGCCGGTCTTGGCGGTTAGTCCATTTTCTTCATCCCTAACACAGGAAATTATGTGAGGCCCAAAATACTCTCCCCTACAACTCCATGACGGAGTGCAGCTGTTCTGACAGAATTTTCCAAGACCAAGCTCCATACATGAAGACTTGTGCATTGCCAACGCATTTGTTGAGCACCTACTCTGTGCTCAGTCTGATGTAAGAGCAGGCAGCCAGCTGAGGGTACACTGGCTCTGAGTCACAGTGGAAATGTAGTAGTCCCTTTTGATTACTACAGAGCATTGTATCTTGCCTAGGTCAACTCTCACATCTCCTCCTCAGGCCCTGAGAGGGTTCTTTTTACCCTCAACCCTGCCCTACACCCCAGAACCACCATCTTTTACTTGGGGTACTCGATATTGGCAGCAATTCTGATTTGTTGGTGTGTACGTATTTCAGAACCTAAAGAATAGTAGCTAACAAATTAAATCTATTAAACATGGCTTCCTAGAAAATGTGTGAGGGTGTGTTATGGTTCATAAAGGGATTTCCTGAACACTCTCTTTCTTGACCTTTTCTATCTCTTGCCTTAACAGCTTGTAAATAATGCGTTTTCTTAATCAAAAAAATGAAGGGAGAAAGGGTGTGAGGAAGGGAGGGAAGGAGGGAGGGAGGGACAGAAGAAGGGTGGGGGAGAGAGAGAGAAAGAGAGAGAGAGAAGGAAGATTTAAAACATGAAGAAATAGAACTTCCTGATTCCCCAAAGAGGGAAACACTTATTTTTTCTTTTTCCTTTTTTTTGAAAAATGCCTAGCAGAGGAAGTATGGTTGCAGACGTTACCAGACAACAAACCAGATTAATTTTCCATTCAAAAAGAAAAGTAAGCAACTTGGACTACAAGAGGCCAATTGCATGGCCCTATTATTTAGCACGTTTGAAATGAAAGCCAATACTGCTCTTGAAGCACTGACTGGCTGATGGAGGTTTCTCTTCCTCTCTTGAGGGCCCGCCCATAGGTTGCCTGGCAACCAAATCACATTGCTAAGAACACTCCCCAGCAATAACTGACTCTGAATCTTAATTTTTGTGCTGATGCCTAAGTGGGATAAATAAATAAATAAATGCAATCTCCCTGAAACAGTGTTCATTCTGAGAAATAAGCAACGTATGTAGGAGATTATAGAATGGCAAATAAGACCACACAAAAAGCTGGTAAATTCTTTCTCAGAAAGATTTTGTTTAAATTTTTTTTTTTAAAATCTGGATAGGCCATAGGAAAAAAAAATAGTAGAATGATTGTATGAAGGTAAAAATGGGAGATGAACTTAACCAAAAAATTCCAATGTCTATAATAATATAAAGAATAAAATGTTAATCTTTATCATCCCTTATGTTGAATCGTTTTTCAGAAATAAGAAATAACACAAAATGTGGCATGCCTTAAAGGATGTGGGATGGCCGCTCACAACCCTAGCATTACCTTCCCTTTTCACACAGTGGAAATAATAATTTGCATGCACGTTAGTAAATGGGGCAGTTTGAGTTGATGGTTTCACATTAATTTGTAGTTGCTGCTTTGTTCTATTAGAATTCCATTCAATCTTTAATAAAGTAGGGAAAAATCACCACTTTGAAAAAATCTGCAGTTTGAAGGGCAAAGGGATCAGATAAAAAAGAGGATTTTTTTATTCGCCTCTCCCCAAAATAGTTTGAATCGAATATGTTGTGAGTACCTCCTCACAGTCTCTACTGTCCTTCATTCACAACCTTTTAAAATGTGGCCTAAGTAAATGTAATTCATTTGGGTATTTCTAACTTGGGGCTAGCAATGATCATTTTTACCATTTCTTCTAGTTTATCCTGAAAAGGAACGGGGAGTGCAGTAAACCTCTTATCGCTTCAATATGTGGTTATATTTTGCCTGGAAACTTAATTTCTTTTTTTAATGCAAAATCTGTGATTTATCTCTTCCCCCCAGTTTTAATGAGCTATAATTAATATATTTCATTATATCAATTTTAAGATGTACAGCATAATGGTTTGATTTACATTATGAAATGATTACCATAATAAATTTAGTTCTCAGGAAACTTAAATTCTCCCTTGGAAACATTCTTTTAAGCTCTTACCAAAACAAATGAAGCCAGGACTTAGGGTGCAAATGCTGGATCTCCAACTTATCAGCTGTGGGACCAATTAGTGACTGTCTTATTTCTTCATTGGTAAATGGAAACACCATTAATAAGCATCTCTTTCAGCAGTTGCGGGCTAAGTAAGATCACCTAGCATAGTGCTATAATGTGGTAAGTACTCAATTTCAGCCATTATTATTATTATTATTATTATTATTATTATCGACTATATAAAGAGGTATTATGCCTGTAGTGGAGGCTGTGACAGGCTGCACTGGCCCCACTTTGGGAATGAAGGAGTTATTCTCCTGGCTTCTGGAAATGCTGCCTCAAGACAGCCTTCAGCTGTTAAGTGCTTTCGGAGGACCGCCTTGGCTAAAGGACACTACCAGGCCTACGACCATGCATCCTTCCAGGGACAACCTAAAAAAATTCCCTGGTCCACCTGGAGATATAAAGGTCCAGCCCCTTCACTTCAACATATGGGATGATCTCAACCATGACAAATTACATTTATATGCACGTGTATAATTGGAAAACTGAAAAGTACACCAAGATTAACAATATTTATTTCTGGGGGTAGGATTATTTTCTTTATATTTTTCTGTGCTTTCCAAATTTTCTACAAGGAACAAATTACTTTTTCTGCTGGGGGAGGGGGTGGATCTCTTATGGTCTGAGCCCCATCCTCTACATTAGTTCCCATAAGTATAGTTCAGCCTTCAGATAGTCATGAGGAGAAGGGGTCAACTAGAATGCCCCACCACTGTAACTAGTCAGCTCACCCTCACGTCTCCAATGACTGGACCTGGTAGTTTTCAAGCTTTAGCTAAGCATTCTTTTTTTCAAATATAAGTTTGCTCAGGTCCTTAATATAGAAAGTATCTAAAATTAGAACTTCTGTGATAGATGCCAAGATTGGGAATAGGTGGTATGGGGAGAGCAGGGAAAAGATGAAAGTCTCTGCTCCTTGGTCAAGTCTTTAAGATATCACTTTGAAAACCCTGAACCAGAGTGAGGATTTTTACACATCACAGAGCCCACACCTTCAATCCCTCCTTTCATAGGTTCCCCAAAGAAAAGGTTTATCAGTCACCTTCATCGTCAAATGCTAAAACCACGGTGATGACTTACTTACACGTAAATAAATCATGAACAGAGACATTATTAACACAAAGTTTCAAAGAAGAGAAAAATATTTGGCCATATATTCTTTCACATTTTTGAAATATTGTTCAATTCTATAACTGACATGTTGAGAAGATTTTTTACTACTTTACTGAGCTATAGTTCACATACCATACAGCTCACCCCTTTAAAATGTTCATGTCAATGATTTTTCTGTACATTTACAAACATATGCAAAGACCGCCTCAGTCAGTTTTACATCATTTTATGACATTTTCATCATTCTAAAAAGAAACTATCAATCATTTAACTATCACCTCCGTAAACCCTTAGGCCTCCCAGCCCTAAGCAACTACCAATCTACTTTCTGTCTCTAGAGATTTACCTATTCTGGACATTTCATTTAAATGGAATCATGTAATATGTAGTCTTTTGTGACTGGCTTCTTTCATTTAGCATGATATTTTCAGGGTTCATATATCAGTATTTCACATACTTTTATGACCAAATAATATCACATTGTATAGACATGCTACATTGTGGTTACCTGTTCATCAGATCGAAATTTCAGCTCTTTTCACTTTTTAGCTATTATAAGTAATACTGCTATAAACATTCATGTACAAGCCTTTGTTTCTCTTAGGAATATAGCTAGGAATTGGATTGTTGAGTCATATAATGATTCATGTTTAAGCATTTAAAAAACTGCCAGAGTAGTGTTTTCCAAAGTGGCCTTACCATTTTATACTCCCATAAGCAGAGCGTGAGGGTTCCGATTTTTATATATTTGCAATTGCTACCACTTGTTATCATATGACTTTTTTATTTTAGCATTCTAGTGGGCATGAAGAAATATCTCACTGTGGTTTTGAGTTGCATTCCCCTGATGGGTAATGATGTCAAGCATCTTGTGCTTCCTGGTCATTGGTAGTATATCTCTTCTTTGGAGAACTTGTTTATGGATCTTTTGGCCATTTTTTAAAATGGAGTTATTTGTCATTCTGTTATTGAGTTGTGTGAGTTTTTGTATGTTGTGAATAAGAGTCCCTCATCACTTATATTATTTGCAGTTACTTTCACCTATTCTGTGAGCTATCTTTTTCTTGATAGTGTCCTTAAAGCACAAAAGTTTTAAATTTTGATGAAATCCAATTCATCTATTTTTTCTTTTGTTGTTCATGCTTTTAGTATCATTCTAAGAATCCATAGTCAAATCCCATATAACGAAGGTTTATCACTATGTTTCTTTCTAAAGGTTTTATAGTTTTAGCTCTTACATTTAGATCTTTGATCCCTTTTGAGTTATTTTTTATATGTTATAAGAAAAGGGCTCAACTTCATTTGTCTTACATGTGGCTATCAAACTGTCCCAATACCATCTGTTGAAACAACTATTATTTCTCTATTGAAAGGTCTTGGAACTCTTGCTGAAAATCAATTGACCCTGGACACATGAATTTATTTCTGGACTCTCAATTTTATTCATTTGATCTATAGCATCTATCATTATGCCAGCACCACACTGCCTTGATTAATGTTACCTTGTAGTAAGTTTTGAAATTGAGTAATGTGAATCCTCCCACTTAAATCTTTTTTTCCAAATTGTTTTGTATATTCTGGATTGCTTGAATTCCCATATAAATTTTAGAATCTGCTTGTCAGTTCTATGCTTGATACTGTAATTAATCCTATTCTGAATATTTTATACATAAATTCTTATTCATAATTCCTGAAGAAAAACTCTAGAGACTATCATTATTAGTCCAAAAGAGGTTAGTAAGCATCATTGACATGCTCTTCAATATTCTTTAGCAATCAGGATAGCTTTGCTAGTCTGAAACGTAAGAGTTTACAAAAAGAAATAAATAATTATAAAGGAATACTATGAACAATACATTAAAAAACATAGATGAAATAGACAAATGATATCCAGACACATGATAACATTGGTGAAATGGACAATTTCTTAGAAAAATACAAACTATCAAGATTGACTCAAGAATACACAACCTGAATATATCAATAATAAGGAAAGAGATTGAATTGGTAATTAAAAACTTATCCACAGTGAAAAGTGGTTTCAATGCTGAATTCCACTAAACATCTAAGGAAGAATTAATAGCCATTTTTTTTCACAAACTCCTTAAGAAAAAAGGAAGAGGAAAGAATATTTTCCAACTCAGTACGAGACCAGTCTTAACCTGATATCAAAACCAGACAATCACCGTTGACCAATATCTCTTATGGATATGGATACCAAAGTCCTTAACAAAATATTAGCCCTCTGGAAACATATAAAAAGAATTATACACCATGAAAAAGTTGGATTTTTCCCATAAATGCACAGTTGGTTTAGTATCTGAAAATGAATTAATATGATGCACCATATCAACACAATAAAAAAAACACATTATCATCTCAATAGCCTCATTTGAAAAAAATCCAGCACCCTTTCATGATAAAAATAGTCAATAAAGTAGGAATTAAAGGGAATCTTCTTAACCTGATAAAGGGCATCTATGAAAAATTCACAGCTAAAATAATGTTTAATGGTGAAAGACAGAATGCTTTCCTCCCTAAGATCAGGAATAAGACAAGGATGCCCACTCTCATCACTTTTATTCAAAATTATACTAGAAGAAAAGGTGAAGGGATTAAGAAAAAACTCATAGACAACAGTATGGTGATTACCAGAGGGAAGGGAGAGTTGGGGGAGGGAGAAGAGGGTATAGGGGGGATAAATGGTAATGGAAGGAGATCTGACTTGGGGTGGTGAATATACAATACAATATGCAAATGATGTATTATAGAATTGTATACCTAAAGTCTATATAATTTTATTAACCATATCTTCCATCTTGATAATGGGATTTGAAGGGCAAGACATAAACCCTGATTTCAATGTTGTTGGAAAGATAGAAGTAAGAAACAAGAGACAATCAGACAGGGTTAAATTTTTGTCACTGTAAATAAGTGCAGTAGGAGTCCAGAAAAAGTGACATGCATATAGGTTGGAATAAACTAGTCAGAAAGGGCTTCATAAAGAAAGTAGATTTTAGATGTGTCTTGAATGATTAACAAAGCAGAGGGCAACAGTGAGGCCATACTGGACAAGAGCAGTCGCCAAAGCAGAGAAGGGAAATGAATATTGGATCTATCAGTCTAGTAAAGAGTGCATTTCTTTCTTATTGGAGCTAAGGATGCACTTGGAAAATGAGAAATATGGTTGAATCAACATGGTGAATTAGATTTTAGGAAGAAAACCAAACAGTGGAATTTAGGCTTCTTGTTCAGATAAAAGGGGTTCCTGAGAGTTCTTGACAAGTTGAAGGTGGTCTATTAAGTAGCTTGGTTTGACTGTGATACACAGGGTGAGGCCAGAAGGGAGAACTAGGCAGAAGTCACCCAGGGAACAAGCTCTAGCTTTCACATCAAGGCACTATGGCCCAGCATGAGGTGGGTTCTAGCAGTAATTGACATATTTGAGTTCAATGATACTGATTTTCTCACGCTTATGAAAATCAATCACTAGAGGGAGCATACCTCAACATAATAAAGGTTATATATGAGAAACCAACCAATATCATATTTAATTGGCAAAAACTAAAAGCTTTCCCCTTAAGATAAGGAACAAGACAAGAAATGTCTGCTTTCACCACTCTTATTCAACATAGTACTGGAAGTCCTAGCCACAGTGATTGGACAAGAAGAAGAAATAAAAAACAGCCAAATTGGAAAGGAGGAAATAAAACTGTCATTATTCACAGACAACTTGATAGTGTACATAGAAAACCCTAAAGTCTCCACCAAAAAACTACTCTGCCTAATAAGCGAAGTTGGTAAAATAGCAGGATACAAAGTTAATATTCAGAAATCAAGGGCATTTTTGTACACCAACAATGAAATATCAGAAAGAGAAACTACAGAAAAATCCCATTTGCTACAGCAACAAGAAAACTAAAGTGCTTATGAATAAATTTAACCAAGGAGATAAAAGATCTGCACTCAGAAAACTAGAAAACATCAGAGAAATTAAGGAAGATACAAATAATTGGAAGCATATACCCTGTTCATGGATTGGAAGAATTATCATGAAAATATCCATACTATCAAAAGCAATCTATAGATTCAACACAATTCCTATTAAAATACAAATGGCATATTTCACAGATCTAGAACAAATATTTCAAACCTTTATATGGAACCCCAAAAGACCCCAAATAGTCTCAGCAATCTTGAGAAAGAAGAACAAAGTAGGAGGGATCACAAACTTGGTATCAAACTATACTACAAGGCCACTGTAATCAAAACAGTCTAGTACTGGCATAAGAACAGACACATAGATCAATGGAACAGACTAGAGAACCCAGAAATAACCCAGTTCTCTATGGTTAATTAATATTTGACAAACGGTGCATGAACATACAATGGAGTAAAGATGGCCTCTTCAACAAATGCTTTTGGTACATACAAAAAAATGGTTCATGCAAAACAATGAAACTAGATCACTAACTTACACCATACACTGGAATAAACTCAAAACAGATAAAAGACAAATATAAGTCATGAAACCATAAAAGTCCTAGAGGAAAAGATAAGCAGGAAATTTTCAGATACCCCACATAGCAATATTTTTACCGATATATCTCCTAGAGCAAGGGACATACAGGAAAGAATAAACAAATGGGACTACATCAAATTAAAAAGCTTCTGCAGAGCTAAAGAAACCATCATCAAAATGAGCAGGGAACCAACTTTATGGACCAAAATATTTGCCAATGATACATCAAACAAAGGTTTCATCTCCAAAATATATAAAGAACTCAAATGACTCAACATCTGGAAGACAAACAATCTAATTTAAAAAATGGGCAAAGGACCTGAACAGACACTTCTCCAAGAAGGACATACAGGTGGACCACAGACATATGAAAAGATGCTCAACATCAATAGCCATCAGAGAGATGCAAATTGAAACCACAATGAGGTATCACCTCACACCTATCAGAATGGCTTTCATCAATAAATCAATAAGCAACAAGTACTGGTGAGGATGTAGAGAAAAGGGAACCCTTCTGTACTGCTGGTGGGAATGCAGACTGGAACAGCCACTGTGGAAAACAGTATGGAATTTCTTCAAAAAACTAAAAATGAAACTGCCTTTTGACTCAGTAATTCCACTGCTAGGAATATACCCTAAGAATCTGGAATCACCAATTCAAAAAAACTTATGTACCCCTGTGTTCAAAGCAGCATTGTTGACACTAGCCAAGTGCTGCAAACAGCCTAAGTGCCCATCAGTAAATGAGTGGATCAAAAAACTGTGGTACATTTATCCAGTGGAATACTGTGCAGCAGGAAGAAAGAAGTACCCTTCACTCCTACCCTTCACAACAACATGAATGGAACTGGAGAGCATTATGCTAAGTGAAATAAGCCAGGCAGTGAAAGACAAATACCATATGATCTTACCTATAGGAGGAATCTAGTGAACAAAATAAACTAATGAGCA
This sequence comes from Tonatia bakeri, assembly GCA_004024845.1. NCBI lineage: Eukaryota > Metazoa > Chordata > Mammalia > Chiroptera > Phyllostomidae > Tonatia > Tonatia bakeri. The sequence continues at coordinate 21,265 of PVIA01012898.1, forward strand.
AAAGAGAACCAGAGGCATGGACACATGGAACAGACTGATAGAGGGGAAGAGTGAGGGGGATAATGGTGGAAAGAAGGGAAAGGACTAGTCAAGGAACATGTATGAATGACCTATGGACATGGACAATAGTGTGGGGATTGACTAAGAGAGTGGGGGTGGGCTGGGCAGAGGAGGGCAAAGAGGGGAACATTGAGACAACTGTAATAGAATAACAAAAAAAATTGAAAAAAAAGAAAATCACAGGCATGGGGAGAAAAATGCAGAAAACTGTAACTGAACAACAATAAAGTTAAAAAAAAAGAAAATCAATCACATCACATAGAAATGTCTGTTATTCTCTTCTGATAAATATCCTTTGATATTATTACATCTCTTACTGTCCAGTGCTCCACTGACAACTGTCCTATTGCTAAAGAGTAAAAGAGGCAAGAACAAGTGAAGGGTGATCCGGAAACCTACTGTGTGATTATCTCTGGGGCTGGGTTCTGTCTCTTTGGCTTCTGCCTCATTGAGTAAACAAGACCTTTAACAATTCTGCCCAGAGCAGTCTGGAATAAACCTAGAACTTCCCTTATTTTATGGCACCTAATAAATGAGTAAGTGGAAAGATAATGGGTGCTATAAAATTATGCATGGGATTTTCCAATCCCATGAAGGTTTGCTCAGGTCATTAGATTAGAATCAAATGGCATTTATTGATGACTAAATTGCTAGGTAGTTTGCATGCATCTCATTTAATCCTCAGCACTCTGTGAGGTAAGTATTTGCACCACTGTTTTGTCATTTTGTGGGCATTCATTTCTATTCACCAACATAATCAAACATTTTATCAGGATTTTTATTTTAAAACAAACAAGGAATTTCTTCTCCTCTTTTTGTCAGTAAATTTAAGGGGTATATTTAGACAATGGGGCTTGACTCTACAATTAATTGTGGAATATCTGTTTACTAACTGGGCACTTTTTCCATGTATGGTACTAAACTAGGGGCTCTAGGGAAAGACACAAAGCCTAATGATGCAGTCACTGACCAAACTGCTTGCTCTGGCATTAGGTAAGTGTTCAGTGCATAGAAGAACAGTAAATGGCAGTTCAAGAAGGTGTGTGTAATAGGATCCAATGAGGATAACATCTGGGAGCCACCTTCCAATGTCTAAATCAACAGGTATTTCCTAAATCTCAAACACCCAAAGCAGGTCAGCCATCTTTGTCTACATTTCTGCCATTTCTCTTTCTTGCTCAGTCGAAACCAATTCAGTTTTTCTTTTTATCCCCTTTCTTTCAATTTCCCCTTTAATGACTTATTTCAGGTCCTTCTCATCCCTTGCCTGGATTTTCCCCACAACCTCTGGGCTGGTATCACAGCTGAGATGGCTGGTTCCTTCCGTCTAGCTATTTAAGCCTTGCCAGACCCACCTTGACAAGATACTACCAGCATGACTGTGCTGCTCTGCTCAAGACCCTTCTGTGGTGCCCATTGTCTGCAGGGTAAAATTTAATTATCTTAAATTGACATTTTCATCCTTCCAAAATCTGACCCCAGCCCATTTCCAGTCTGACTGACTACAGATATTTTTATTTCATCTCAAGCACCTGTGGCCCGCTTTCCCAGCATGCTGTACCCATTTCTGTCTCTTTGTCTCAGTTCCACTTGTGTTTCCTGGTATGTCAACTGCAAGCATCACGTCTTTTATCAAACCCACTCTGGTCTTACAGCATTTCATTGGCTTTTCCTCACATACCTTCTTGGAATGCTATTTCATGTTCCTCTACATACTCAGTGCCTATCCAACTCCATGGCAAGCAGTTTGGGATCAGTGATCGTACCTGCCAAACTCTACTTACTTCCTCAGAGCCCCTAGTGATTGAGCAGCTGTTGAACAAAAAAGTAGAGTCAAACTGTACTGTCTAAATGTAAAGGTAAACTCACCCCTTACATTTCCTAATTTTTGTATTCAATTCTGCAACATCTTTATTGCATGAGCTCTGGATTTTGCCACCTCTGGTTATCTCAGTTATAACTGGTAACTCTTAAAGTAAAACAAACAAAACCCCGCTTACACTTTAAGTCCGTTCTATACAATGAAATGTTCTATATCTATATCTGTGCTGTCCTATGTGTTAACCCCGAGCCACATGTGCCTGCTGAGCACATGGAAAGTGTCTAGCACAACTAAATTTTAATTTTATTTCATTTTCATTCATATAAATAGTCACATGTGGCTAGTGTGAACTCTACAAGTCTAAGTATTCACAGACAAAAGAGGAAAGATAGATGATATCAGCCCCAGAGCTTTCCATTAACCACTCAGTCCTGTAAGTAATCCACAGCAGTATTGAGCAGGGATGGCATGAGCTTCCCAGCCCTTCTCACCAATACAATACATGCTTTCAGCTAGGCTTACACCTACTGGCTGGCTGTTGACCTAACACTTCTCTTTTAATGATCCACTGGAGTGCCAGAAGCCCAGCTCAAGTGATCTCATAGGGAGACAGAATTCTTCCACATGACACCCCCAAATAACTAGAAACCAGCTCATACCTAACGGTCTCACTTGAAGTATTCTGCCAAGACCCCCATTTCTGTCATTCTGTGTGTTTTCCTATTTTAGGTTCAAGGAAAAAAATTATAAAAAGTACTACAGTTACCTGTCATTATATATGTTACTGGAGGGTAGGCATGGCAAAAATAAATAACATTTACTCATAAGTCCTACTGTAGGCAAATATAGCCATCTTCACTAAACCGTTTGAGTCAGTATGTGGTCAAGTTGACTAACATGAACTTCAGCTCTTAACAAAAATAACAGAAAACATTTACTGAATGTTACAACTGCTGAAAGCAATGTATATGTACTATGTAAGACTCACAGCAACTCCTTGGGGCAATACTACTACCATCCCTACTTTACAGATGAGAACATTGAGGCACGGAGAGATCACAGGCTACGTTCACCCAGATTTATGCAGCCAGCACATAGCAGAGCCAGGATTTGCACCCAAGCATTCTAATTCCAGTGCCTGTGCTCTTAACAACTCTGCCATTCTCCTGTGGAGCCCAGTTGGAAGAATTAATATTCATTCATTTCTAACTCAGTAAGTAATCAGCATTAGCTGCTCGTGTGTATCAAACATGAGCTATCTGTGGAGTGAAAAAGCCGTGACCTCCCTCATAGAGCTTGATGGCCTAGGACTTCTCAAACTCTATCATCGTGACTAGTCACTTACCATCAGGTTTGCTCTGAGAACCTTATGAGCTAAATGAAAAAAAAAAATCACTAAGGAAACAAGACCACTAAATAGAGGCACGCATGTCTGGTGAGGGTTAGGACTATGTTTCCCAGAATATCAGGTTTGGGGGCTAAGTCTTAAAGAATTAATTAAGCCCCTACTAGAATTAAAAAGTAAGCCCAAAGCTATTTCAAGGTTTATCCAACAAAACCTCAATTTTTCTCAAGATTCAACCCTCCCCACTCCTGAAGCGGCCCACCTGGGATGTTGCTTCTCGTGACAATATCTTTCTTCACTTCTCTACCTGGCTCCTTCTTAGACACCACTTAGGATTTTGATACCCAAAGTGTGGACCACAGACTAGCAACATCAGCATCACCTGGGACCTTGTTAAAAATGCAGAATCTCAGGTTTCACGCCAGACCTGCTAAATAATCACATGAATTTCAGCAAGCTCATCAGGTGAGTCGTATGCCCATGAAAGTCTGAGAAGTGCCGATGTTAGACACGGCTTGGCCGTGTCACTTCCTTGAGCCCCTGACTTGAATAAGATTCCACTCCAGGGAGTGCCCACGATTCCCTGGTGCTCGGTCTGCCACTGAGGCTTGCTGACCCCCTACCTCCTCCGTGGAGTCCTGGAGGGCAGCTATGGTATCTTATTTCTCTTGGCTTCTCCAGTTCCTATAACAATACCGAGAAAATGTCAGTTGAATAAATAACGGAGTGGCTCTGAAAAAAATGTGAAGCTCTCTTTAAAAAAAAGTTAGCATCATCTGTACTTGATATTACTCCCTCCCAGCTGCTCAGGCCGTCCCTTGGATAGGCGACCCATTTCTCTGAATGCACCTAACTTCAGCCTCCAAGCCTGAGCCAGGGCTGGGGGTTGTCTGAGCCTTCTGCCTTTAGCTGCCTAGTCACAGAAGCCACCAGAAAAAGCCCAGCAAACAAGGGCGGGCCTTCTGCTGCGGAGAACAGCCACCTCAACAAAAGCAGGTTCCTTCCTGTGGGGCCCAACCCAGTCTGGTATCCCATCCCACAGAGGATTCCCTGGTGCTAAAACGCCAAGGCCTCTTCCCTGATGCTTGGGATTTTTGCAGGTGCTAGGGGCACACCCTGGGGGAACAGCTTCAGCACCTCTCAGAGTCAACTGATGCTGGGCCACCTCAAGGTTAACTCCAGGTTAGTCTTCAAAGATCCTGCAAAAGCAGAAAGAGGCTCTGAGCCTGCTTCTAGTTTCTCCTCAGAGAGTGACTGTTCCCTAGTTACCCTAGCATGCATGCTGACTTGAGGGAGTGTCTATTCTTAGAGAATGTGGAAAGAGGGCTTTACCCTTAATAATATCGTTCTTTTGTAAGTAGGTTTCTTTTCTCTCTCTCTCTTTTTTTTTAAAAAGCAATTTTTTTGGCAGCTGCATGGGGTTGGGTAATGCCAAGGCTTTGCCAACCTCATTGTGATATTTTTTTCACTTGTAACATATGTGACCACAGATGCTACCACAAGCATCATGTGACTCACACCCCAGAGCTGGGAGAGAAACACACCTCTCTTTTCCCTCTGACCGCTGGGCTTGCCTCTTCCCTTTCCTGCTTAAATTACTGAGCTGTCAAGTGAGCCTAAGAAAGAAGAAACAACTGCCCACTGATAAAGCATTAGTAAAACAAATTGCTTTCTCATTGTTTAAAGTGTTAGAGGCATTTTGTTTTTATGTGATACATCTACATGCTTATTGTAGAAAAAGTGAAAGATACATTGAAGCATGAGTTACCCATAATGCCACAATACGGAAAAAATCATTCTCACTGTTTTGGTAAATTTCTCACTAAACATCCATGGCCCTGGAATAATGTGAGTTTAGACGGGAGGTGACTAAGGGTTAGCTGCTGCCATCCACCCCCCAGCTCCCGCTCTCACTTCAGGAATTTCGCAACAATACAAACCCACATTTCACACAGTTTATCATTTTGGTCTCATTACGGGCAGGCTTACTGTATTTAGATAGCTGAACTAAAACTATATGCAGTTTTGTATGCTAATAATGATTTCATTTGCTTAAAAGAATGTTGAGTGCTCTCCCATGTTAATATTTTTTTCAATTTTCTAATTTGTCAAATAGGTTTAAATGAAATAATAAATTGTTGGGAGTTAGGAGGTTACTAATCTGTCATCATAAGGTTTAAATGAGATCATCTATATTCAAAGTGCTCACTTCGCCTGGGGAGGGGCATATAGTAAACTTTTCATAATTGGCAGGTATGGCTACAGATGATCACCAAGATATCATTTTAATGCTACCATATTATTTCATTCTAAGTAGCATATTTAACTGTTCTTTTATCGTACTGATCTTATTTCTACTTCTTCCTATTTAAAATTATAGCACTGCAACAGATAGCTTTAAATACAATTTTAAAAAAATATTATGTCTTTAAAATGACTACATTGGATGATATAAACACTTTAAAGCCTTTTATTATATATTGGTAAATGGCAAATAACTTTCCAGTGATTGTATCAAATTGCCCACTAGCTGGGAGTGGCATGACCCGTCTTTCTGCATCCTCACTAGGAGTAAATCTTTTGTTTTTAAATCTGCCAATCTGATAAGTGAAAATTAGATGTCACTGTTCCTTAAATTTGCATGTTTTAAAATTACCAATGAAACTGAAATATTGTTCCATACATATTAACCACCTGTATTGCCTCTTCTATGAATTATCTCTTCAATATCCTTATAATAACATATCAAATGATTTGAGTTTTCTTTTATGTGTGTGGTGTTTTTCATATCAAAACTCATCAGAAACAAGATCATTTTCTACATAACAGAAAAATCTAACACTGAGACCATTTGGGAGTTTATTAGAGATGTATTTAAATTTAATCACACAACTTATAAATATTTGGCGAAGGGCCACTACATATACCCATACAGTAAGTAGTCTTTCAGACAGATTCTGTCCAAGATTACTTAGTAGGAGAGAAAAGGGTGGGCAACAGCCAGAGCCCAGGCAGCTAGACGCTTCTGGCAGCCCATCTCATCCATGCTCAGCCCCAGGTAAGCATCCGAGCCTGTGCCAGGCAAGGAGACACTCAGGTGACACTCCAGCTGCCCCAGCTTGATATTTGGCTAATCCCTGAGAGTGAGATGACAGAGGAGCACGTTACACAGGCACAGGCTGCCACTTTGTACCCTCATCTCTCACAGTCCCCATTTGAAGAATAAGAAAGCTGAGGCGTACAGCAGTTTGGTTGTGGAAGATCACAGAGTAAGTGGCTGAGCTAGGATTCAACCTGGGGCCCAGTGAGCCCCAATGTGGGTACTCTCGGCCGCCAAACCACACAGCTTCCCTTAAAAACAGCATCTCTGAACACGACAATGTCAAATGTTTATCGTCTGAGAGCCCCAAATAAAACTTTTCAGTTCTAGGCTACTTAACTATTTTTTATCCTCAAAGTAAAAATAGCCGTCTCCAGCAAAGGACTCCATTCATTTTCCTGGGAACTCCCTGGGTCCATCACCTACCTGGATCCCTCACCCACCTGAGTCCCTCACTTCCAAGAGAGAAACTAAGGTCAATCCTGGCTCCCAAGAAGGAGGTTATTTTTATTGTGACTTGGATTTCCTCTCCTAAAAGAGGAGAATCACTCCTTGCATGGGGAAAATGGCTACAGAATATCAGATACTCAGGACTATTGTAGATACTTGTAGATATTGTATAGCCTCTCCTATTCATACAATGCCTGCTGATGAATGATGATTGAAATTATCGTGAAAGTCATTTGCCAGCACAAAGCAGGATCTGCATAAGACTTGGCAACAGTTCTGAATATCAATCCCAGCAAAGCTTTCACCTCCAGAGCCAGGTTACCCACCAGCCCTCAATCCCTATGGAGCACAGACATGCAATAGCATTACCTATAATCCTCCAGTGATAAACAATGACAAGCTCTATTTCCCCCCAAAACATATATTTAACTTATTCATAGCCTAATTTATTCTAGGGTTTCCTAATTTCTGATCCATGATGCCGTGTTAATTCATATGATTGGTGTAATATCTCTCTCTTTTCCAGTACATGGAGAGCTGTGAAAATAGGCATACTTCTGAGCTACAGAAATCAGTTTTCTCATTTATGTTCTGTGGAAGTATTCAATGCTACCTATCAGTAAGGGATTGAGATACACACACTTCCATGTCTGAATGCTAAACAGGAGAGAAAGGCAAAAGTGTGTCATGGTAGACCTCATGAGTTTAGATAATGCTGTTTTTAACTTTCAGCTTGGATCAACACTCAGGAACCAACTTGACTACCCGGAGTGTCCAGAAGAGTTAACCACATTTGCTTCAGCGAAGCAAGCTGAAATTAACTGCTTTTGCCTGAATCAAACAAATGCTGGCAGTGCTATCAGGACCTGGCATGGCCAGATGGCAGTTGCCACACCTTGCCAGTTACTGATCAGCATGCAACAGCTGGGCTTGACCAAACAACAACTGCCCTTGGCCCTGCATGTTGAGCTGTTGGCTATAGATAGAAGCAGGGTGTCAAGAAAAGAGAGCAAAGTACTTGACACTGGCAATTCATGAAATCCATCTGAAGGCAACATAACCAGTTTAATGTATTGAACTAGTTTCTGAAGTACTGAAAATGGGAAAACATAATGTCAAATAATTGATCATTCCTGCAGCAAGAAGAGGTGGATGTGTTTATGAAATGAAGACTAAAATATTTCCAGATACGTGTGTAGTCATATTGAAAACATGATATATCAGCCCTTAAAGTCCCCCTGGGTTTGACAGCTACCAATGGATGGAGTTTGTTTAAGAAATAGGAAAGCATATCCAAAATCCAGTGTCATACTTTCCCCATACCAAATGATACATAGGCAAAAACCCCTGCAAGTTCACCATTCTGCTACATGAAATGTATCTTAACCCATTTATCAAATTTCGGTTACAGCTAAAGAGTGGGTGTTTTGTGGACTCAGCTCTGGACGAGGACCTCCACATGTTATGTGGCTCAATATTCATGTTTCCCAAGGACAAAAGACAGGGAATGGGGGGGAAACAGCAATTGACAGTTTTAGAAACAAAACTGAGATTACCTTAGATCTGCTGGCTGAGATGGGAACCACACATTCTAGAGGAAATGGAAACACAGCCAAACAAGAAGGGAAACAGCAAGGTAGAATAAAAAATGAGAAAAAAGAAACTAGCTGAGTTTGAGCTCCAGAAAGACTTTCATTAAAACCATAATGCCATTCCAAGCGGCTGTGCTTTAAGGTTAAGGCAGGCCGGCAGGCCCGGGCACCTCGCTGAGTGTCCCCTCTCCCCCGGAGCAGCTGGGGATGTCTTTCATTGCTGACAACTGGGGCGGGGGAGTGTGCAGACAGAACCAGCAACTGTGGGCTTGGCAGGACTCCGAGAAGAAGCTGAGGGCGGGCGGCTGGGCAAAGCCTGGCCTTGAAGAGCCTCTTCTGCCTCGTATTGCCAAAAGACTACCTGGTCACAGGCCTGTGGAGACCAGGGCAGTGGATCTGCACTTTGTGCTCAGAGGACTCTCTTTCAAAGTCAAAAACAGTGCTAAGGAGCCCATGTGCAAGCAGTTCTACTTTGAGTAGAACTTTAAGGCTATTTTTAAAAGGCTTTTAAAAATCATTTGTATTTTGTTCCTCACCATACCATCTATATAGATTTGGGGACAAGTCATACAAAAATCTGTGAAAGAAGTTATTTTTTCAGTCTACAGATGGATTAGAAGTCCCCTGGCCATTCGGAAGCTCAGACAGAACATTCGATCATTGGGGCTGATCAAATGTTCTGTCTGAGCTTCGGGACTGACCACTTGATTAAAAATTGCATTATTTATGCCTCTCTGGGATTGTAGCATTGGAGGCCTAAACCACTTTCTGTGGTGGCTTTTTCTCTGATTTTAGGTTCATTGATCTCCTTTTTCAATGTGCTGGTTGATTTTTGATCTGTGGTTGGATTTTTTTAAAAATTAGTTTATCTGTTTTTTTTTGTTGTTTGTTTGTTTAGCCTTTCATGACTCAATCAAACTAATCTCAACCCAAATTTAAAGGATGGAGGATCCTTTTCACCTTGACTTCACATCAGTCTTCCTTTTCTAGAAGGTTCTGTACATATTGGCCCCAAGTCTCAGGTCACTGTTTGCTCACTAAGAATCTGAGAAAACCAGCGTTATCTCAGTAATGTAGGTATTTTTCCATCACAATCTGGTGCTTGAAAAGCAAGTCGAGAAACTGTGATAAACAGTAATTGGCAGAATTTTCAGTTTCAGAAAAATCCCATAATTGTGCAAATGTCTCTCAGAAGGTAGACTTGTAAAGTGTTACAGGCCTGCAGCCCCACCACACACACACACACACTCTCTCTCTCTCTCACACACACACACATGTTTTCCACAATTCAGATTTTCTGAGACGAGCCCACTCAAACCCATGACCAAATATTTTTTACTTTGATACCATTCTAATTCATAACACAGGTTGTTAGGCTTAGCAAAGAAAATCGTAGAGTTAAAAAATAAAACACCTTGAGAAAGTCTACTCCTCAAATTTCATAAACCAGGAAATGGAAACCTGAGTTTTTAGAGCCCAGAACATACTGACAATACCACTTCCCAGCTATTTTCTTTTTTTTAAGCTTTGCTTTTGTTTCTTTTTAAAGATTTTATTTATTTTTTTTAGAGAGGGAAGGGAGGGAGGGAGGGGGAAAGAGAGAGAGAGAGAGAGAGAGAGAGAGAGAGAGAAACATCAATGTGTGGTTGCTGGGGGCCGTGGCCTGCAACCCAGGCATGTGCCCTGACTGGGAATCGAACCTGCGATGCTTTGGTTCGCAGCCCGTGCTCAATCCACTGAGCTACGCCAGCCAGGGCCCCAGCTGTTTTCCATGAAGGCTTTAATGATACATGAGCCTGGCACCACCTTTAATGTCTAAAATGCAGAAACACTGGTTACCTAAAAGCAATTAAGATGGGCCTTTTTAGGTATAATCTACACTTTGTGCCACATGCGGTGCTTTGTAGATGGGGAATAATGACTATGCTGGTACTATTATTCAAGTAGGGCTAGGCCCCATACCCCTTGGTGGTCTATCAAACCATGACCAACAATGGTATGGCATCTGATTTTCACATTTTTGAGTTTCCATCCTGTTTCTACACATTTCCAGAAACTTTGAAGCCACCCAAAATGGCAACCCCAGCTCAAATTTTATTGTGGGTGGGATCACCCATGAGGCCAACCAAATCACTTTGCTAATCTTGGCATTAATCTTGTCTACCTCTTCAAGCCAAAAGCTGACAAAAACGAGTACAATTAAAGTTGACTGCTTCATACGTATCTAGGAATGTGTATCAGTCAGAATTAAACAGAGACTCAGAACCAGCAGAAGACAGATACTAAAAGATTTATTGCACGGTATCAGCTTAGGCAATTGTGAGGGCTGGCTGGGTATGCCTGAGGTCTGCAGGATAGGCTACCAGGAGGGGCTGGTGTGAGCTGGCATTGTGCTTCACAGGTGGAATTTCTTTTTCAGGAAAACCCCAGTTCTGCTTTTAAGCCCACCCAGATTATTGAGGATATTCTTTTTACTTAAAACAATTGGCTATGGACTTTTAACCTACCAAATGTCTTCATAGCAATATCTATATTACTGTTTGATTGAACACTGGGGACTATGGCTCGACTAAGGTCAAGCTGACATAACTCTGGCCATCAGCACAGAGGAGCACTATTCTGCATTCCCTGTGAAATATTTCCATACTGAAGGAGATTCAAAGTGTCCCCAGTTGTTCTTAGCATTGTGTTAGGCATGAAATTGACAACAAATATTTGTTGAATGAATGAATGAATGAATGAATGAATGAATGAATGAATGACAGAGATCATGACAAGATGGAGAGATGTGGAGAGCTAAGCCTAGTCTGGGAGGATGGAGGTGAGGGGGAAATAGGTCCAAGACCAGATGGAGCTCCAGAGGTGTGGGTGATTATAGCATTTGGGTTTGGGGCACATCACCCCAATAATTTTATGTGAGCAAAAGAAGTAAATTTTGCTCTCAAAAGAGAAAGTTCATAAAAGGCAAACAAATATGTCTATGGAGAAGGGTAGACACTCTTTCACTGATAGGAAATCAGGGCAGGAGGAAGGAGGTAAGGAAAACCTACCAAGGTTCTTTATTGTTGCCTTTGCCTCAGCTTTTCTCTGCTGCTCCATGTCCTCTCCCAGCCAGAAAACCAAAGCAATGGAACAGGAGCTGTGAACCCTTATATAAGAGGCAGAGATGGTAGGCATATCAGCTCTCCCACCCACTGGCTATTTGTAGGACTTGGACAAAGTCTTCCATGATCTTTAGTTTCCTGACCTGACAAATGGTCTTAATATTATAATATTTAACTCTCTGGACCATAGGAGGATTATAATATGTGTTGAGAGCAGTGGTAGATTTACCTTGATGCTAATGAAGCATAAGCTTCAGGGCTTCTCACTTGCATGGGCCCCTCCAAGGCTTAGAGCATCTAACCCCCAGGGATGGGAATGAAAGTAGCAGCCCACCGCAGAGTGCCAGAGTGTGGAGTGCTTCTGCAGCTTGGGGTTCCCCTCCGTGCCCTGGGTGACAGTCTGGGGGCTGCCAGCACTACCCGCACATCCACCTGACCTCAGCAACCACTTGCCCCTTAGGAACTAATTGGGTGACTGACTTTGTGGGGAGGGTAACACATGCAAGTTTCCAAAAATGTTAAGTACTGTTATTGTTAAAAAGCCTTACACAATGTTTGAGTCAGTACAGTAGTAGGTGCTAAGATTAATATCAAGTTCTATAGATGTGCTTAAGAGCTGAATTCTGTCCTGCCCAGGTGTTCATTTTCCTACTAAAGTAAGCTATTTTTATTAATCTTCGAAGTGTATTGTTTTAATCAAGATATAACAGGTAAAACCAGTGGGTTTTCTGGCTTAGTGTTAAAAATAAAACATGGCCTTGGTTATCTTAACCATCTTTCTCCTCATTTTATTTCTAGAACCCACAGACTAGTCTCTAGCTAGCAAGAAACTGAGAATGGAGTTGAGTGGGCAGAATGTGGAGATAAAATGAACAAATCAAGCCAAAAACATTTAAAACAAAGCTTAGTCAATGCTCATCTCTTGCAAACAGCTGCCAATCCCTTTTACCAAATGAATGAGGATTTCACATTTCAGCTTCCAATTACTGGAAAAAAATATGGGAGAAGGTCCAACCCCATTTATTAGAACGTGACTAGATTGCCTCCATTATTATCAGGAGGGTCTTTGGTCCAACTACACTGAGTGCCTTCCCAAAATTATGAAATGTTCTACTCTTCTCCTATCATGGTTCCAACAGCAATAAGAATATTTGAAAAAGCGTAAGCTGTCCCACTCTGTAAGGGGACAACAGTGAGGGAAAATAAACTTGAGGGGCAATGATCGATTCCCAACTATCATTATGCAAAATGGCCTCAAAATAGTGGTACATTTTGTCAAACTGTACACACTTGTGGAAAATGGGAGGTGGAGAACATAATAGGTTAGAGTAATAATACTTGCTGCTGTGAAAGATAAATCTTGCTGGCTTAACTCAGCAAAGTTTCGTTTCTTACTCTTCTAAAGCCTCACATGAGTCAGGTGGTCCTATTACATCTTATAGCTTAGATAGGTCAAGTGATCCTATTTCATCCAGAACCTGTAGTTCTTCAAGAGTATTTTGGCCAGAGAATAGAAGAAAAGAAGATGCATTGCAGCTACTAACTGCCTTGATACATGTTACTTCTGCTCCCTTTTCACTGGCCAACAACAATCACATGGCCACAACTAATTGTAAGAGAGGCTGGGAAATGTGGGGGAAGGCACAGATGTTAGATGGTCACCTAATATCTTTACTACCCATAAAAACCACAAATGACAAGATGCTTGAAGACAACTGCTCATCCATTGGTTCATTTTGAGGACCTACTTTGTGCCAGACCCTCTTTGAGACACCAGGGATACAGCAGAGAACACAACGAACATGGCTCTGACCACTGTGAAGTTTCCGGTCTAATGGGAGAGACAGACATCAAACACGTACCTACGCCATTAATTAATATCATGTGGATGTGGAAAGTGAAATTCAAAGCAAGCAGCTGTAGCACCCTGGGTGATTGCCCACACTTTTCCAGGCAATTCTGCTTAAAATGCTCTGTGCAGTCTTCACACTCTGGGTCCAGTCCACTTAGCTATGAGAGAGACTACAGCGCACTCTACAGAAGCAAAGGCATCTACCTCACTTGGACTGATCAGTGGCATCTTCCCTGGCCTTGTCACTTCCTTTGCACTCCGTTCCTTACAGTCTATTCATCACACAGCAGCCAGAATGATCTTTCTAAAATGGAATTCAGATCATGTCATATGTTCAAAACAACTCTCCATTTCACTCAGTACAAATCAAAAGTCCTCACCATGGTGGTCTGGACCTCACCTCTTTGCTCCCCTACCCCTCATTCACTCTGCTCCCCCCACATGGCCTCCCTGCTGCTCTTCAGATGCACGGAGCCAACACCTGTCTTGCGGACTCTGTACTTACTATTTCCTCTGCCTTGACTTTCTTCAGACACCTGTATGGTTCACTGCTCTTCCTGAAGGTCTCAGCTGAAATGAATGTCAGTCTATTAGAGAGGCCT
>PVIA01012899.1:0-35201 GCA_004024845.1 Tonatia bakeri
CCAAGAAGTGCTGTGTCTTGGTGTAGTGTTCCCTTTATCATTGTAAAATGTCCACCTCTGTCATCTTGAAATCTATTTGTCAGGTATAAGTATGGCTACACCTGCTTTTCTGTGGATCCTATTTTCCTGGAGAATCATTTCCCACCCTTTCACTGTAAGTCTATCTTTGTCTTTGCAGCTGATTGTGTCTCCTGAACACAGCATATGGTTGGGTTTTAGTTTTTTGTTCCAATCTACTACACTGTGCCTCTTTATTGGTGAATTCAGTTCATTTACATTTAGGGTAATCATTGATGTCTGAGGATTTCCTATAGGCATTTTACCTTTTGTTTTCTGGTACCTCCACTGGTTCTTTTCCTTTGTGTTTCTGTCTGTTGTTTTTATTCAGTGGTATTCCATACTGTCCCCCTTGGTTTCCTCTTTTTTAAAGTTATGTATCTCTATTTGGGGTTTTGTGTGTGTGGTTACTATTAGGGTTATGAAAAAGAAAGCTTCATATATATAGCAGTCCTTTTTCTTTGAATGCCTCTGATCGCCATCCTGCTTTGCAAATTCAGACCTTTACCCCCTTTTATGTTTTTGTTGTCCCAGATTATTCCTGTTTATGCTGTGAGTTTGTAGGTGATCTTACTACAGAGCAGAAGTTTTTCATTATGATCATGTCTTATCTAGGGATAGTGTTTTTAGCCAGCTCTACATCCCAAAGACTTTTCTCCATCTTTAAAAAATGTTTAATAGTTTTACACTTTACATTTAAGCCTGTGATCTATTTGGAGTGAACTTCTGTATAAGGTTTAATTTAAGAGTCATGGTTGTGCCTGTAAGTGTTCAATCGCTCTAATATCGTTTGTTGAAACTGATTTTCTTTTGTCAAAAACCAGTTGTCCATATTGTGTGTGTCTGTTTCCTGGTTCTCTATCCATTTCATTGACCCAAGTGCATATCCCTCCACCGACGTGAAAAATCCCTAAATATTACCAATAGGGAATGATCAAATAGGAGTCATTTATATATCAAGAACACAACAAAGTTAAATGTACTGATATAGAAATATGCCTATTACATGTAGTTTAGTGAAAAAGCGTATTTTGAAACAATGTACATTGAATGATTACATTTATATAGAAAGATGCAAATAATGATTACATTTATATAGAAAGATTGCTTAGTTCAAAGCATGCTACAAAGCAGTATATAACAAATAAATGCATTTAGGTAAAAGAAATGTAGGGACACAGAAAATTCCCCCCCCACAAATTCACAAAACCCCCACAGAAAACTGCTAGTAATAGTTGCCCCTTAGGAAAGGAACTGAAGGAATATAGAGAAGTAAGAAGAAACTTTGTTTTTCACTTTTTTAAAAAAGATTTTATTTATTTATTTTTAGAGAGGGAAGGGGTAGAGAGAGAGAGAGAGAGAGAGAGACATCAATGTGCAGTTGCTGGGAGACATGGCCTGCAATCTAGGCATGTGCCCTGACTGGGAATCGAACCTGTGATGTCTGGTTTGCAGCCCGTGCTCAATCCACTGAGCTACACCAGCCAGGGCTGTTTTTCACTTTTTTTAAATTTTATTTTAATCATTGTTCAAGTATAGTTTTCTCCCCTTTACTCTCAATCCAGCCCACCCACCCCTCCCAACTTCCCTCCCATTACCACCCTCCCCCTAGTTTTTGTCCATGTGTCTTTTAACTTTGTTCCTGTGATGTTTTTCACTTTTTACCCTTTTATATTGTTTAAACTATTTTCAGTAAGTATTTTCTAATTTAAAAGGAATAAATATACAAACATGAAAATAAAAAAGGCCTTTAAGCATAAATCAATGACGCAGAAGGTAAAGGGATAATGAATCAACATAATTAGAATGAGTATAATTTCCACTTCTCTAGCAGCTTTGATGAGTTCAAATTTTCACAAATACAACAAATGACCTGTTAATAAATGCAAAGATAAATAATAAACAGAGGCAGTAGGAAATAAACATTTATCTTCTGTCACTAGCAATTTAGTAACTCACAATGAGACTGAAGGCTTTGGTCAGCTTTAATTTTGTGTGAATCAATTCATAGCATCCCTGTTGCCATGGGAACGGCTGTGACTGAAAAAGTCATAACCTCATTGTTGAATCACGTCCAACATGAAAAGAAGAAGGTCCTTTGAGGCGGTGAAAAGCTACACATCGCCTTATTAATTAGCCAGTTTAACAATGAAGCTTCTGGGCAGTACGCAGAGAGGAAACACGTCTGCGTGTAAGCGCCCCACACGTGAGGGCCTTTCTCCAAGCAGGCAAGCACTGCTCTGCTTTCGAAAGCCTTATTCTATTAAGACTTTTATTTACTGCTTTTACATAATTCTTTCATTTGTAGGAAGAGAATAGTTAAAGAGGTTTCTATTTAAAGTTTTTAAAAGATAGTTTTAAGCACCTGTCATTCTGCCTAAGCAACCAACAATATCATTTCTTTCTCATCCTGTACTAAGAACATGAGAATTTTATGCAGATGCAGCACTCTTTGGCAGCAACAATTAGATTTACTGTTTATCTTGATAGGTTTTGTCTTCTGCTGCGAAAACAGATTACTGAAGAGGACAATGTCGGACCGAGTCAGATGTCCCTGACAGTAATACGAGGAGATGCTTGTCAGTATGATGATGGAACAGTGCTGTGATACAGCAATGCTCGGGGAAAGGGAAATACTTCCTCTGAGAGAAAGGGAACCGTTATTTTGCTCACCGATATAAGATGTGGAATGATATAAATTAACTACAGTAGCTTCCTCTAAAGTAAGAAAAAGCAATATTAGTGACAGTTTAAAGACTGATACAAAAAAACAACAACAAACTAAGCAGCATTTTATATCTCCGTTAGGCTCCAAAGTATGTAAGATTGTTGCGGTCTATCTTCTCCCCTAAAAGCCATTAGCAGCAAATAAATTAATCTCAAATTTAAAAGTCATTTTGACTTAATGTCATACCCTTGAAAACAATCTACATACTTTCAATCTATGGGCTATTATGCAATTAAGGAACAGTGAAATTTTAATTTTATGTACTTTTCTGAGCTGCTATAAATCCAGTACCTAATGGAGTTGGGGAAAGAGATTGGAACAGAAGGTCAAGAACTAACTCCAGTCTCCCTCGTCGGAACTGTGGCAGGGAGTACCAAACACATCACTCTGAGCAGGAGACCAAACAAGCTGCTTTCACAGAAAAAAGAGAGAAAGAACATCTCTCTTGAACATCTACTGTAACTTCATGTTTTGTTCATTCATGTCTTCATTAACAAAAATGTGGCAAGTAAAGATTCACTAATCCATGAAACTGAAAAGGTCTCTACTCTCAAGGAGTTTTCCTGCTGGTAGGAGAACCACTCATGAAACAGAAAAACAAATGAGTGAGTAAGATAATTTCATCGGGTCTTCAGTGGAACAGATTTCCAGTCCAGATGGTTCTGTGAGTTCATACTTTGGGGATACCTTTCTTTTTCAAACACACAGCGATGGAAGAGAAAATACAAATGTGAAAATTAAAGGCACAGTCATGTTCAAAAACAAGATGAGCATCTTCGTGGATAAGCGAGTGAACAGAAACACATAATGGTAAGGCGGTGGAAGCCACGGACTTTAGGGCTTTGGGTCCAGAAAAAGACAGAGAGAACCAGGAGCTCAGCTCTTGAGGGGATAAATACAGATTTAAAGTGTCCAGCCGAGACAGGAGTGTTGAACAGGGGCTCACCGCTTGAACTTACACACCCAGGCATGGGGATTTCCTACTTACAAAGGAGGCTGAAATAACCGAGCATCAACCCCAGCCCGGGACAAAGGAATCTTAAAGTGTTAATATACCCAAGTAGGTAAGAGGACACAAACTCAACTTCTCCAGCAGCTGACCCTCAGCACCCCCGGGTCTGGGGACCTGATCTGCAACATCTCTGATGTGAGCACAAGGAAGGAGCCCCACGCTGCCAGTTTAAGTCCCAAATGTCAGTCTGTGATCCTAGGATCAGAAGGAAGCAAATGAAAAACTGGTAGGCTGGGAAGGGCTGTGAGGACACTCAGAGAGACGGATGATTAAAACCCTGAACCACTCAAGGGGAGCTTACAAATGATCAGCATGAGAAATCCTGCAAATAAAAAATATATAGCTATTGAAATAAAACACGATGAACAAGAAAAAGTCCAGAGTTGGCACAGATGAAAGGAGGAAGGGATGCACTAGAAGATGGTTCTGATTAATTACCTAAAATTCAAAAAACAAGATACAAAAAAGTATTTTTAAAAGCAGTTGAGCACTAGCTGATGTGGCTCAGTTAGCTGGAGTGTCATCCTGCCAATCAAAAGGTCACAGGTTTGATTCCAGGTCAGCACACTTGTCTGGGTCGTGGGTTCAGTCCCATCAGGGCTCATATGAGAGGCAACTGACCAATGTTTCTCTCTCACACTGATGTTTCTCTCCCTCTCTCTCCCTCCCTTCCCCTCTCTTCAAAATCAATAGGCATGTCCTCAGGTGAAGATTTTTTAAACAGCAGTTAAAAATTGGGGTGGGAAAGCATGGAAAATTAGAGAGTAAGTGGTCCAATATATACCTAATAGAAATTAAGCAGAAAAAAATTCAAGAAAATAGAGAAAAAGTAGTATTTGGAAAGCTGTAGATGCCACAATTATCAGTTAACATGTGTCCTCATGTGAAAGTGCAAACAGGAGTGAGTAGGCGCATGTCTGAGAAGATCAGAGAGCACTGAAGAACAGAGCAGGTGCCGGTGCTGGTGCCGCTGGCCCCTAACTCAGGATCACCCCGTACATCAAACTGAGAAGCAACTGCAAGAGGCTGCTGGGAGCCAGAGGCTGTTCTGAGCAGGTGTGTCTGTGTGTGAGTGCGGGAAGGGCACCGGGGTTGGCTGTGGCCTGGGGTGGAAGGTGGCCTGTGCAGTGGGGAGACAGAATAAGGAAGAAGTCTCTAGAATTACCCCCACCATTCTTTGCCTTGGACCGGCCTGCACAGCTGCTGGGACGCATACAGCATACTCGGGAGAGCCTCTGGTCAGCCCTCAGTGGGTAAGGACACGAGAAAGAGCAGGGAGGACCACTCGGTAGGCTTGAGAAGATGCCTCTTCACACTTCCTCTTCCAATTCCCCAAGGCAGGTGGTTTACAGTTTAAGGAGTGCCTCCCCCAAGAGCTACTTCTTCTTGGGGTGCTAGGATAAAGATCTAACTTCAGGCATTAATCCTTAGAGTGAGAAATGATTCACTCTGATATTTCTTAGGGGCAGGGGGAGGAGTGCTCTCCACCCGCGTCCATTTCCCCTACCTTGAATTTAAGCTGTTAGAGCTGACACAGACGAAGGTGTGGCCCTCAGCAATGCTGGACAGTGCAGCCGTAACCCCTAGGGGTTATCAGTCACTGGAGGATCAAAACTATTTCAGAAGAAAAATTAAAAACTGCATTACAGCTCTCACCAGAAGCACAGGTATTAGAAAAGATGGACTGAGAATTTAAAACAACTTTAATATATATACTAAAATAAATAAGGAAAGATATAAGCAATATAGAACAGGAACAAGGACAAGAAAAAGAGTGCAATGGAAATACGAAATATCAAATGCGAACACAGAATGTTGAAACAGAACACAGAGGATGAGCAGTGGAGTGGGTACAGGCGAGAACAGATTATACTAGTAAACTGGAAGATCAGATGGAGAAACCATAGAAAAGAAAAAATAATGAAGAAATGGAAAACTTAAGGAAAAGTTATGCGATATAAAGACAGAAAGAAAATAACTAATATTCAGAGAAGAAGAGCCCAAGACAGAAAAGTGAAAATAAATAGTAGGAAATATTTGAACCAGAGATAACTTTCTCAGAATTATATTGAGATGAAAGACTTCCCACTGGAAAGTCTCACAGGGTGACAAGGAAGAGAGATAATGAAAATCCGCACTTAAGGATATTATAGTAAAATTTAAGTCTTTTCAACAAATGACGTTGAAACAACTGGACATCTGTAGAGAAAAAAAGGACAGAACCATTTTTTAAGAACCTCGACATACACTTCACACCTCACACAAAAATTAATTCAAAATAGAACATAGACCCAGATGTAAAACATAAAACCATAAAAGTTTTAGAAGAACACATAAGATAAAATCAAAGGACAGGTCCCATATGATCTCACTGACATGTGGAGTGTAATGAGCAAAATGAACTGACAGACAGAGTGGAAACAGGGGCCATCAGAGGTGGGGGGAGGGGGAACCGGAGGAATGAAGGTGAAGGGGTTAGCCGAAGACGTGCAGGTGTAGGCCACGGACTCTGACGTCAGCGTGGTGACAGCTGCGGGGGTGTGCAATGTGGGCAAACTGCGGGAAACAGGACACCTGCAGTAGTATGAACAATAAAAATAAAGTTAAAACATAAGAGAAAATCTACATGAACTTGGGTTAGGTAAAGAGTTCTTGGATATGACACCAAAGCACGACCCATAAAATAAAATACTGATAAACTGGGCGTCATCAAAATTTAAAACTTCTGCTCTGCGACGGATGCTGTCAAGGAGAAAAGACAGGCCACGCATGGATGGACAACACGCGCAGGCCCCACCTCTGACAAAGGGCCTGTGCTCAGGACACATGAGGAGCTCTCCAAACTCAGTGATAAAAAACAATCTAATCAGAAAATGGGCAAAATTCGTGAAGCTATGTTTTGCCAAAGAGAGTTTATGACGGCACAAGTAAGCACACAAGAAAATGCTTAACATCATTAGACGTTTGGGAGACACAGAACCGCAATGAGATGTCACTACAAACCTGTCAGAAGAGCTCAAATAAAAACAGCAGCAATGACAGAGGCTGGGGAGGAGGCAGAGAAACTGACTCCCATGCACTGCTGGTGGGAACGGAAAACGGTACAGCCGCTCTGGAAAACAGTTTGACACTGGCTTACAAAGCTTGGTATGCACCTACTGCAACCCAGCAATCGCAGTCTTGGACATTTATCCCAGAAATATGAAAACTTAACATATAAAAAACTACACAAATGTTCACAACAGCTGTATTTAGAAATAGCCCCAAACTGAAAACACCTGAACATCTTTCAACGGGTGAGTGGCTGAATAAACTCGGATGCATCTATAAGATGGGACGTCACTCAACAATAAAAAGGAATGCACTATTGATACATGCAGCAACCTGAATGGATCTCAAGGGCGTTATGCTCAGTGAAAAAAAATCTATCTCAAAAGATTGCATATTGTCGAGTCCATTTACATAGCATTTTAGAAATAACAAAATTATAGATGGAGAAATCAGTGGTTGCCAGGGGAGAAGGTTGCCGGGGTGAGACGGAGTAGGTCGTGTGAGGGGGACTTCTTTTGTGGGGGTAGAGCAGTTCTGTATCTTAATTTTGGTGCTGGTCACACAAATCTACACTTAGTTACCTGTAATACACACACACACACAAATGCAGGTTATAAAACTTAACACCGAATTGAAATTTTGAAAACTAACTAAGGTCTGTAGCATAGTGAGCAGTAACACACCAATGCATTCCCTGGTTTTGATACCGCTTCAGCTACAAAACTGTGGAAATGTAAGACATCAACACGGCGGGGGGGGAGTTGAGGAAAGCGTACAGGGGACTCCATACTATTTCCAAAATTTTTTATAAGTCTCTAATTATTTCATATTAAAATGTTTTTAAAATGTGTAGAGAAAGATGGGCTGTTCAATAAATTAAATATTGTTATTCATCAAGGATTCAAAAAAATAAGACCTTATCTCACACTATATATTAAAATTTTAGAAGGCCTAAGGATTTCAACATTTAGAAGAAAAAACAAAAAAATCTTTATTATATAAGGATAAAAAATACTTTTTAAAGGGTTTCTTTTTTATTTATTATTTTTAGAGAGAGGGGGAGAAAGAGAGGAAGAGGTACATCAATGTGTGGTTGCCTCTGGCTTGCCTCCTATTGGGGGCTTGACCAGGCCTGCAACCCAGGCATGTGCCCTGACTGGGAATCAAACTGGTGACCCTTTGTTTTGCAGGCTGGCACTCAATCCACTGAGCTACACTAGCCAGGGCAGGAAAAAGAAGAAATTATTAAATAAGATTTTTAAATGCACAAACTATAAAAGAAAATTTTGATGATTTAACCTTAGTCTTATTTAAAACTCTATGACATAGGACACCAAACACAAAGTTAGAAGACAAGCAGTTTCTCCTAGAACGTAAGAAGCTGAAAAAGGCAAGAGAACACACCCTCCCTCAGAGGCTGCAAAAGGGGAGGCAGCCCTGCAGACAGACACAGCGATTTCAGCCCCGTGGGACCACGTCAGACTTCAGACCCGCAGCGCTGTAAGATCATCGGTTCGCGCTGGTTTAGGGCAGCGTGTTTGTGGCATTTTTTTAGAGCAGAAATGGAAAACTGCTCCAGTGACCTACCTCTGCCGATTTCCAAGCAGCACACTTGAGCGGCAGTGCCCCCTGGGACAGCACGGTGGTTTCACCGGGCGGCTGAGGGCCTCGCCACCGCTCTTGTTTCGACTCTGCCTTGGGAGTGTTCTCTGTCAAGGACAGAAAGCGGAGGTTTTACTTCAGCAGAAACAGTAATTGACATTAGCTCACAATTTTTAAGTTAATCACTTCTGAAGACCCATTTTTTTTCCCTACAAAATATACATATCTACCAATGGCTACCCATAAATAGTAATCATTTTAATATTGCTCTTTATAACAATTAACAAGTTGAGACATTTTAAAATCCAACGTCAATACTAGCCCTTCTCCAGTCAACAATTTTATTTTATAGCTTTATTATTTGACATATATATTTAAATATAAGGTCTAATATTGTATAAAAATAGAGTTTGAAAATGTGAAAATCATTCAAATAAAACTTTATTAAAACAGGAATAATGACTATAATTATTCTGATTAAAAGGCACTTATTACTGTCGTGTGACCATCATGTGTTCCAAGCAAAACTAATCAGAAATGTATGGATCATTTGATAAGAACTTTTAAACAAAAAAATTTTTAAACTTAAGCAGAAAAGAGTATGCTAAAGAAAATAAAATGATATTTCCACTTATATAGTTTTAACTGAATTCAACGTTTTGTAGTCTTAATACCATTTTCCTCCCCGTGTGAATTAATGGGTAAACGAAGCATCAGCATCTGCTGTCTCAGCGTGTTACAGGGCGCAACAAGAAGTACGAGAACGCTGTTTTCCCACTGGTGTGTGCACATCGCAGTGGGCGCTGAAAGGCCACCCAAGGGCTGGGTGGGCGTGGGTAATCTTAAAATACAGTGTCCAGACCCACGAGTTCTGTATCTACTCTTTCCCAAACCGGGCGTCCTGAGAGGGCAGCTGTGTAGCAGCACCAGGCCAAGTCTGTCCGCCTGCCCTTTCATGACCAATTTCCTCCCACTTTATAATGAAAAACATCGCCTACCTAGTCTTATTATGGCTCCTGTTCCATTAAGGTGTATGTAGAAGAACCTCTAAGGCACCGAACAATACTAAAAAAGACTGCTATGGGGCCAACTCCTTTAATCGAGGCGTGAAAAATCCAAAGCAGAGCTTCCAAGTTTGTCCTGCCTTACATGCATTTCTTTTAATGGCAGAGAATGGCATAAGTAACAGGAAATTTTGGTCCATGCCAGGATGCTTGGAAAGCAGATACGTTACAGTATGGAGAAACAGGATGGTTGACAAACTTCATTTAACATGGTTGTGCTTTTCACCCCACCACCTGTTGTCAGAGAGTGCGTTGCCCCTGGGAAAGAGCCCAGTGGGAAGGAAGCCCGCAGCCGGGAGGCAGGCCCCTGCTCTGTTAGTGCGCCAGCCTTCCCACGAGGCGCCCACGCTCGCTCTCCCCCTCGGGAAAGGAGTTTGGGAGTGCGCCTGCAGTCAGAGTGATGTTTGTTTACACGTTTATTGGAATACATAAAGTAAGATATTTTCTGAAAGGAAATTTAAACCTATCTGATTGAACTGTTTGTTTTGATAGTGGGATCTGGTTTTGCCAGCTAGGTAAATCGGATAAACAATTTCCAAAAATTGAATGAACCAAATCTGCAGTTCTGAAGAGTTGACGAAAATATATTTGAAGCATATGACACAATAAAATCATTTTCTCAAAAATTATTATATTGACAGGTATGTTACAATTAATGTTTTTCTATTTCCCATACATTCTGAGTACATTGTGTTAAAGCGTAACAGCTGTACTGTCACTTGATAAATTATAGGAAAGGTTTCTTGGTATTTTTCTTAGAAACTTTGAAAGTAAATTACTCCTAATGACTATTTAACTGTCTAATCTTTTCCTAAGTAGGGTGTTCCCAATCCTTTGCTTTCAATGACATTGAAGAAAGATGTAATCAAGTTAACAGGTGACAAGAGATGAAAAACATTTTTATAATAAATCACTACATAATTTTTGGCATATTACTTGGAAGGAATTCATAGAATTGACATTGCTATAATAAAATATCTTCTATTCCCACCTATAATTTTATGTAAACAAGTCTTCTCAGCATTTACATCTATAAAAATGTAAAACAGAAACAGAATTAATGCTAAACCCTACTTATTTCTAGCAATAGGTAATATTCATATGGAGGTAAATGAACAGCTCTATGCATCTCATAAAAACATGAATTTTCAATAAATTGTATCCTTTATGTTTAATAAGTACTTATAATACATTTTATGTGGTTTTGATTTTGACTGTGTACTAAAAATAATTGAAATGATAAGTCAGTCTAGAGGGAGTATTTCACCACTTAAAGCCTCTAGTCAGAAAAACTAAAAAGTAATTTCAATTTGTACACATGAGTTCTGTCCAGAAAAAGTCCAGCCACTGTTAATACAGTGAGAATGGTTTGCATGATATCAGGGTAACCTGGCAGCCCAGGAGAGTGGACTGGAATGCGTATGTGTGAACAATGACAACTTCACTGTGCTAATCAGTGGAAGCAGCAGCTGCAGTTGAGTGAGCATGGGCACCGTGTGGCAGTCACATTCACAATGACTGAGTAAGTAGGGCAGTGAATCTGCATCCAGTTTTGCGTTAAGCTTGAACACTCCTCTGTGGAAACTATTTGGATGATTCAGAAAGCCACAGCCTTGGGTAACTGGTGATTGGCAGCTTCATCACAACAATGTGCCTGCTTGCGCATCACGTCTCGTGCAGAGTTTTGTGATGAAATATCAAATCACCCAGGTGACTCAGCCTCCCCTACAGCCCAGATTTGGTGTCCTGTGACTTCTGGCTTTTCCCCAAACTAAAATCACCTTTGAAAGGGAAAAGATTTCAGACTATCAGTGAGATTCAGAAAAATAAAACGGGGCAGCTTATGGTAATTGGAAGAACTGTGTGAGGTCCTAAGGTGCCTACTTTGAAGGGGACTGAGAGTGTCATTGTCTTATGTACAATATTTCTTATATCTTGTATCTTCTTCAGTAAATGTCTCTACATATTATATGGCTGGATACCTTCTGGACAGACCTCATATATTTGATGCAGAGTACATTTTCAAGCATAAAAATACTTTCTATTAGGATAAAATTCTGGGAAGGATGTGAAACAGAAATATGACTTCAAGTGGAAAGGAGAATGATGTAAAATTTCCAACAGTTAAAGAAGACTTCACGTATTTTTTTTCAAATGAATGACTACAGTATCGATCACAATATTATTTAGATTCCTTTACATACACTTAAAAGTCTCATGTAATAGTTTTTGTTTTGTTTTCTTTTATCTTCAATGTCAATAATTTGAATTATACCCTTTGTAGTTACTTATACTTATGATAATATTTCACATGTCAGCTTAAAGATACACAAGGAGGTATATAATTTTTCAAAATAATTTTAGAGGTTATGCAAAAAAAATAGCTTGAAAAGAAATGATACAAGGCATGGATGGTCCTTGTCTTCGAAAAGTTTAGCTCACTAGGAGGGTAAGTCTAACATACAGACTTACAGGAAACAATTAGAGGAGAACAAGTACATGCCAACTTCCTTAAAATAACTAACTTTGGACTAGGAATCTTAAGGAGGGAAAAAAAATAAGTGTATATAGAGTAGTAAGATAGAGTCTCAAATAGGAAGTAAAATTTGCACAGGCTTTGAAGGATGGCTAGGATCCTGATAAATGCAGAGGGAGAAATTATTCCAAGCAGAAAGACCTGCATGAGCAAAGGGGCAGGTATGGTGTATATGGAAGATACTAAAGAAAGAATCAGAACTTTGCAATTATGGGTCTAACTTTGCATTTTCTTTTCACTTCACATGAAAATGAACAAAATGGGCTTACTTGGGGTTTGGGGATTTTTAATTAATATTTGCAAATAGTAGTGGTTGGAGGCTTAGGCCATCTATGTACTTTCATGTGATTTAATCGGGACCTGTATTATCACTGTTTGAGAATTTAGCAACAAAAATCATCCTTGAAATGATAAAGGTCTAAGTTTTAGACATCACAGAAGTACATTAATAAAAATTTCTGGAGGTAAATTTTGAAATGTGAGAAAACTGAAGAACAGCAAGAATTGTGTAAGATAAAACATCTTGCATATTAGGAGATGCATTTTAGGCTAGAATAATGAAAATATTACATACCTATGTTCAATAATCTTGAAGGAACAGGGAGAAAGGCAGTTATGTTGTAATATAGTGAGTCAATGGAAACTCATTTAGAAACTTTTTTTTTAATATCAGACAGCACAACACTGAAAGCAAAGTGTGCCTCATTAAATTGAATGATTACACAACATGTATTTCTTGATTTTCACAGGCAAATGGAAGGGGATAACACACAGTTAGTTCCTGAGTGGAAATAAAGTCCCTTCACTTTCGTGATCTATGAATCAACTGAGACTGTGAGCTCACATGCCAAGGAGCGCTAGCGCGTGAATGAGAAACTGCAGAGGAACAAGTAGAGAGGCCGCAGGAAGCCATGCACTGGGCCACTCGGAGACGAGTGATTAGATACCAAGGCTGTAGCTACTTTGTAGAAATCTCCAGAGAGAAGCTATAGCTCTGGGGGAGCCTGCGGCCCTCAGATAACACCACAAAGCAGAACTGGTAAACCCTGTGATATTTCTTAGATACCAAACTCACATTTAGACGGCCAGATATTAACAATGCAACAGCACGTTTTGAAAGTGAAGTGCCCCAGAAGTTGAATAGATTTCCAAATTGTTCCATTTATTACTTAACATCCAATAAACATTGTTGCTATGTATTGACAAGTGTCCTTTCAGGTATCATTTTAAGTAAATTAGTCATTTATTAAAAATTAATTTTTAAAAATACATTGTAAAAGAAACAATTAATTTCAAATGGCGAACAAGCCCATCACAGAGCATGGTCAGCAGGCCAACAAAGGACCGATAAGGCGTAAAAGTCTTGTAGTGATGGAGCTCCTGTCTAGCCTTTGCAGAATCATGAGCTTGGAACCTTCATGTAACAATTTTGCTGTCTTACACTTCAGCATCTTCAAGTCGTTGATATTCGTCCTGATTTAAATAAATTTCATTTTATATGAATTTCAAACTTGCAGAAAAATTGCAAGAATAGCACAAAGAACTCCCATATACTCATCATCCCAATTCACCAATTGTTAACATTTTGCTTTACAATTCTCTTTCATCACTTAGGCACACGTGTTATGATAGTCCTATACCCTGAATTTTGAAAGGCCATGGTGCTCAGTTGGGTTCCCTGGGAAACAGGCCCCATGGCTCAGGCCGGTTTAAGGGAGATTCATTAGGTAGTGCTTTTAGAAACAACCTGTGCGAGGAGGGAGGGAAGGCGGGGTGGGCCAGGGAGAAACTGGGCCACAACAGAGGCCTTAACCAATCTCCAATTGGGAGTTTGGGGCTGGAATGGCTCTTCAGAGATGTCCTGTCCTGAGGCATGGGGGCTGGCCACAGCTACAGGTCATTGGATGTAGGTTTCCTCGGGGAAGTGGGTGTGACCTTGGGCAAAGGGGCTCTCCCCAGCTGTTGGGAATGCCCAGAGAAGGACGCTGCTGAGAACCCTGATCCCTGACCCTCCCCATGGAAATGAGTGCCTTGATCTTGGGGCAGGCATCTGAGAGGTACCACAGCACCCCCTGTAGGCACAGCCTTTGCGACTCCCTTCACTTCTGAGAAATGCTGCAGAGGGACAGGAGATAGAGTGTGAGTACTGCACATTATTTTGTTTGTTTGTTTGAAAGGTTGATTTTGACATTAGTGGGAAAAGGCATTAAAAAACAGAAAAGGGATAAAAAACAAAAAAATGCAGCGATGTTTAAGCAGATTTTTAATTCCAAAATAGGTAAATAAGAAAATGTGTAAAGGAAAAACTTTTCTTGCAGGAAATCTTAAAATGGGAGTTAAGGCAATTTTATTTCAGTGTTTTGCTAACAATAGCCTACAAAATTTGAGACGTCGCCAGTAGTTCTTACTTAAGAATAATGGGAAACAGTCCTGGCTGGTGTAGCTCAGTGCATTGAGCGTGGGCCCGCGAATCAAAGGGTGGCCAGGTGTTTCCCAGTCAGGGCTCATGCCTGGGTGGCAGGCCAGGTCCCCAGTAGGGGGCGCAATAATGTGTGAAAGGTAACCACACATTATTGTTTCCCCCTCTCTCTCCCTTCCCCTCTCTCTAAAAATAAATAAATAAAATCTTTTTTTTTTTTTAAGAATAATGGGAAAGAGAAAATCCCATCAACTGTTGGATGTTCAGCTTATGGGACAAGGAGAAACCCGCGGTCACTGCGAAGGCAGCTTTGAGTGGTCAGTGGCGGGCTCCTGGGCCAGGACAGCAGACTGAAACCTCAGCATTGAGTTTCCATCTCCCAACACTTAATGAGATGTATTTTTTTAAGTTAAAATTGTAAAAAAAAAAATTTATAACAGCAATCTAATACAGAAACGGATACAATACACATTTTCTAAAGAAAAAATGAAAATAACTGGTGGTCATGAAAAGAAATAAGATCTAGGACATCTCTCCTTTTCCACAGGCGGTACCGATAAGCTGACAAGATCCTGA
This sequence comes from Tonatia bakeri, assembly GCA_004024845.1. Classification (NCBI taxonomy): domain Eukaryota; kingdom Metazoa; phylum Chordata; class Mammalia; order Chiroptera; family Phyllostomidae; genus Tonatia; species Tonatia bakeri. The sequence continues at coordinate 15,046 of PVIA01012899.1, forward strand.
GATTTCTCATCAATATCTGAATGTCTGGGAAAAAGGGAACTGAGTAAACAGTGAATGTCCTTATGACTGAGAAGAGGTGGAAGTGACTGAAGAGAGAAAAAATAGGTGGAGCAGAGTAAGTCAGCGAGATGCTGACATTTTAAAGGAAGTGAAATCCACGCTTTCACACTAAGGGGAGGAGCTGGGGCAGAAGGGTGTCTCCCCGCCCCACGGGACCTGGATACACTTCCCAGCTAGAGAACGAACAGGATCTCGTCCAAGACTCAGAAGACAGGGCAGATTCCAAATACTATAAACAAGGCTGCGTATGGCCTAACGAGGGCTCCCATTCCTCTTGCTGCCCAACAGTGGGTGAAATAATAGCCCACAAAGTGCAACTTACTACGTGGAAAAAATAAACCGGTCTCAGAGATGGTGGGAAGAATCAGGAAATCAGCATATCTGAGTGGATAACCACCGAGGCATATTGTACTACACCAATATTAACTCATTTACTTCTTATAATAACTGTATAATAGGAACTGTATATCTCCACTTCAAAGATGAAATTGCAGCACAAAGGCTTAAGTAACATGTCCAAGGTCTCATAACCCACACCATTTGGATCAGAATTCAAATCCAGGCAGTGAGGCTCAGGGCCTGAGCACTTAACCATCACCCTCTACTGCCTTCGAAACAGAATGCCCCGTCAGAGCTGCCAAAGCATCGGCAAGACGGAAGGAAATGACCTGGCATAAGCTGAACACATCCCAGTGGGAAAAAAGGAGGAGAGAAGGAGGGAGGGACGGAGAAGCAAGGAAGAGAGAACGAGAGAAAGGAAGAAGGCATGCCAAAAAAAAAAAGAGAGAGAGAGAGATTACAAATGGAGAAGAAAATGTAGCTCAAGGAACAGAAGGAAATTCCTCATAATAGGGCATTAGATGTTTTGATTAGATAGTTTAACCATTGCAGTTATGGTAAACTATTTTCATACACTTCATTTTGTAATTGTTTGTTCTGCTATATAACAATACAAGGTTGAACATTTTAAAAAATAGGTTTCTTGGCCTTACATATTTCCTCCTCTTTCTTCGAAAACGCTTTCCATTTCTCCTTCCTTTTTGTCAGTTTTATTCATTTCTTATTTGTAGGAATTATATATATACTCTGGATACTAATTGTCAGTTATTTGTGTTGAAGATATTTCTCCTAGGTTCTGACTGTCTTTTTCACTTTTTACGTGTTTTTTTATGAAGACAATATTCTTAAATTTAATAGTTTTATTAGTTTTCTACTGCTGCCAAAAATTACCACAAACTTAGTGGCATAAAACAGTATTTCTCCCTTATGTTCCAGTTCTGCAGGTCAGGAACTTCTTCGTGTAGGAACTTCAGACCTACAGAAAGGAAGTCTTGACTGGGGTCTCTGCTTCAGGCCTCACAAGGCCAAAATCAAGGTGGTGTTAGTCTAGCTGAATTCTTATCTGGAGGCACTGGGGAAGAAGCCACTTCCAAGATCATTCAGGTGGATTCCTTGTCACTCCCTCCTCAACTGATTAACTGTGCTTCAGACCCTTCTCACACAAATCCCTGATTTCCTCTTCTGCCACTGCTCGGAGAAAACTCTTTCAAAGTGTTCATGTGATTAGATGAAGCCCACCCATACAATGTAACATAATCGTGATGATAACGCATCATATTCACAATGACACCCACGCTCGAAGGGGAGGGGACTGTATAAAGGCCAGGGTCGCTGGGGCTTACTCTCAGAATTGTGCCTACCATAACAGTCAAATTTGAAATGCTTTTCACAAAATGTTTGTGCTTTTTCTGTTATGTTCAAGAAATCCCACCCTATCTCACTGTAAAAAAGGTATTCTCCTACCTTTTCTTCTAAGCATTTTGAAGGTTTGTTTTTAAACTTTATTTTTATTTTTTTATTGTTGTTCAGTTACAGTTAGCCCCATTTTCCTACCATTAATCTCCCCCACCCTACCCACCCCACCTCCCACAATCAACCCTCCCCCGACCTAGTCTTTAAACATGGGTCCTTTATACATGTTCCTTGATGACCATTCCCCTTCTTTCCTCTGTTATCCCCCTCTCCCCACCTCTGCTTACTGTCAGCTTGTTCTTTATTTCCATATCTCTGGTTATATCTTGCTCACTTGTTTGCTTTGTTGATTAGGTTCCCCTTATAGGTGAGATCATATGGTATTTGTCTTTTACCACCTGGCTTATTTCATTTAGCATAATGCTCTCCAGTTCCACCAATGCTCTTGCGGAGGATAGGAGTTCCTTCTTTCTTTTTGCTGCATAGTATTCCATTGTGTAAATGTACCATAGTTGTTTAATCCATTCATTTACTGATGGGCACTTAGGTTGCTTCTAGCACTTGGCTATTGTAAATTGCACTGCTATGAACATTGCGGTGCATAGGTCCTTTTGAATTGTGTTTCAGGATTCTTAGGGTATAAACTCAGCAGTGGAATTGCTGGGTCAAAAGGCAGTTCCATCTTTAGTTTTTTGAAGAAATTTCATACTGTTTCCCACAGTGGCTGCACCAGTCTGCATTCCCACCAACAGTGCACGAGGGTTCCCTTTTCTCCACGAGCTCGCCAGCGCTTGTGGTTTGTTGATTTGTTTGTGACGGACATTCTGACTGTGAGGTGATACTTCATTGTAGTTTTCATTTGCGTCTCTCTGATGGCTGGCAATGCTGAGCATCCTTTCATATGTCTCTCGGGCCCTCTGAATGTCTTCCTTGGAGAAATGTGTGTTCAGGTCCTTTACCCATTTTTTTCTTTTTAAGATTTATTTATTTATTTATTTATTTTATTTATTTTTTTTTAAAGATTTTATTTATTTATTTTTAGAGAGGGAAGGGAGAGGGAGAGAAAGAGAGAGAAACATCAATGTGCGGTTGCTGGGGGACATAGCCTGCAACCTAGGCATGTGCACTGACTGGGAATCGAACCTGCGATGCCTGGTTCGCAGCCCGCGCTCAATCCACTGAGCTACGCCAGCCAGGGCTCTTTACCCATTTTTTAATTGGATTGTTTGTCTTCCTGGTGTAGAGTCGTGTGAGTTCTTTATATATTTTGGAGATCAAACCCTTGTCCAAGGTATCATTGGCAAATACATTTTCCCATACAGTTGGTTCCCTTTTCATCTTGCTGATGTTTTCTTTAGCCGAGCAGAAGCTTTTTGATTTGATGAAGTCCCATTTGCTTATTCTTTCCTTTATGTCCCTTGCTCTATTGATGGACACATTGGTGAAAATATTGCTGTGTGGAGTAGCTGAGATTTTCCTGCCTATTTCTCTTCTGGGACTTTTTTAGAGATGTGAAAAAATATGGAACGCTTCACAAATTTGGGTGTCATCCTCACACAGGGGCCACGCTAATCTTCTCTGTGTCGTTCCAATTTTAGTACATCTGCTGCCAAAGTGGGCACTTGCTTTTAAACTTTGAAGTTCTTAATTCATCTAGAATTTGTTTTGTGCAGGAAATGAGGTAGAGACCTAATTCTTAATTTCATTTTTTTCAACATGGATAAATAATTGCCCCAGTGTTAAGTAGTTCATCCTTCCCCCACCCAGATGAAATGCCCCCTCTGTCATGCACTAAGATAACACAGCTGCACAGGCCCACACTCTGGGCTCCACAGTGTGTTCCACTGGTCTGCACACCTGTCCCTGGGTCAGGGCCACACCGTCGTGATGACTGCTGCTGTCTTTAGTCTTGTTACCTAGAAAGGCAAGCTCTCCGCCTTGTTTCCTTCATGAATGTTTGGATATTCTTGACCTTTAGATTCTTCCAGATAAATTTTAGAATCAGCCCATCACATTCAATTTTAAAAATCACTTTTGGATTTTGATTGTATTTGCACTGAATCAGTACTTCTCAGTGGGGGACAGTTTTGGTCCCCAGGCGACATTTGATGATGTCTGCAGACAGTTTTGGTCCTCACAACAGGAAGGTGTGTGTCTAACAGCATCTAGGTCAGGGAGAATGCTAAACACCCTACACTGACCAGGGTAGCCCTTAAAATAATCATCTGGCTTAAAATGTCAATAGTTTAAGACAACCCATCACTAAATCTTTTCAATTTGGAGAGAATTCATACTTATATTTTTTAGTATTTCAATGGACAAACATGAATATTTTTCCATATATTAATATATAGGTCCTCTTTAATGTATTTCAGTTAAGTGCTATAGTTTTCAGTGAACAGATCTTACACATCTTTTGTAAGCTTTATTCCTAAGTAGATCATGATTTTTTGCTATTTTAAATGGTATTTTTAAAACTTATGTTTATTGTTTATTGATATTGTATAGAAATATAGCCAGACATCTTGTTAAAATTTAGCATCTTTTTAAATTTTTAACTGTTTTCAATTATAGTTTATATTCACTATCATTGTTTTTATTAGCTTCAGGTGTACCGCATAGTCGGCAGACAATCACGTACTTTACAAAGTGTTCCCCCTGATACCTCTAGGACCCACCTGTCACCATACATAGCTATTACAATCTTATTGGCTATATTCCCTATGCTGTACTATCCATGATTATTTTGTAACTGCCAATCTATACTTCTTAATTTGCTCACTCCTCCCACCCAGCACTCTAACCCCCTTCCTTCTAGCAACCATCAGTCTCTTCTCTGTATCTGTGAGTCTGTTTCTGTTTTATTTGTTCGTTTGTATTGTCCTTTAGATTCCACATATAAATAAAATCATATGGTATTTGTCTTTCTCTGACTGATTTATTCACTTAGCATAATACTCACATTTAGTATTTCTAACATGTCTATAGATGTTTTCAAGTTTTCTATATGAGAATCCTCTCATCTGCAAGTAAATGTGTTTCTTCCATTTCAATACTATACTTTTAATTTCCCTTGTTTTATTATAATGGGTAGGACCTTCAGTACAAAGCTGAATAGAAGCATGGAGAATGGGGACCTTTTCTTCTACCTGATCCTAAAAGGAATACTCTACATTCAAATGAATGGAAATTTTTAAGCTACATTTTAAAATTCAAACAATGCATTTTTTGCTAGGAAAGGTCGTCTGGGTGATACAGATTCCTTGAAATGTTAAGACCTTCTTTATAACAAATATAATCACTTGTAAAACCCATGTTTTAAAAAATGTTTTATTTACTGACCTATCAATAAATGAGAGATATTTTGAAATCACCTAATATAATGGTCAATGTTTCAATATCACCCTATCATCCTATTCTACCAATTTTCACTTTATATACTTTAAAGTTATTTTATTGGATATATTCACATTTAGAAATGTTACTATGTCTTTCTGGGGAATTAAATCTTTTATCATTGTCCTTATAATGCTCTGGCTTTAAATTCTACTTGTGATTTAATGCAGCAACACCAGCTTCCTTTCGTTAGTATGTTCCTGCTTTACCTTTTCCCTCCCATCTGCTTCCCACCTTGCTGTGAACTCCTGCTCACAGCGTATGCCTGGATTTCTTTCTCCCCCGTTTGATAATCTCTGCCCTTTAACAGATGAGCTTAATTCACTGATATTTATTGTGATTATTAGTATATTATGAGTATATTTTCATTTCTACCATTTTACTTTTTTATTTCCATTTGTTTCACTTTAGCTATGCTTTCTGCCCTTCATAAAATTAAATGTTTTTTCACTTCGTTTTTTCTCAGTACTTGGAATTTATGCATGCTGTACTTCTCTTCTTTCAGCATTTATCCTTGAAAGTTTAGAGTCAAATGATATCCTTACCCTTCTCTCAAAAATGCAAGGACCTGAGCACACCATAGACCCACTCCCAACTTACATACCATGGCTACTCAGTATTTTAGTTGTCTTTTTTTAAAACTAAAAAATGTGACATTATTTTATATAGAAAGTATTTTATATACATGTTTACTAATGGTGTACCCAGCTATTCTTCTGGAATAGCTTTCCTTCTTTTTAAAGTATGTCCTTTAATGGCCTTGGCTGGTGTGGCTCAGTGGACTGAGTGCCAGCCTGAGAACCAAAGGGTCACTAGCGGGCTCAGTTCCCAGTCAGGGCACATGCCTGGGTTGTGTGCCAGGTCCCCAGTAGGGGGCACGGAAGAGGCAACCACACATAAATCTTTCTCTCCCTAAAAATAAATAAGTAAAATCTTTAAAAAAATTTTTCTTAAAAAAAATAAAGTATATCCTTTAATGCAGGTCTCATGGTGGTAAACTATCAGTTTTTATGTTTATCTACAAATGACTATCTCATCCTCATCCTTGAATAATAGTTTTGCTGGGTACACAACTATAGGCTATTGTTTTCTCTCAGCCCTTTGAAAATAGGGCTGTAGCTGATGAGTTTATGGTAATTGTCTTTCCTCTGTGGATGTATCCTTTATGCCTTAATATTGCTTTCAAAGGACAACGCTGGGGCAGGGGTGGGGGGAATTGAATGTGGGGGGTGAGCAAGGCAGGGGGGAGCAATGAGGGGGGAAATGGGGACAGCTGTAATTGAACAACAATAAAAAAATTAAAAGTATATTGCTTTCCTATTTTCCATTTACTTTGGGCCAATCTTCTAGTTCACTAAATTAATTTTTTTTTAAATTTCAGTGGTATCTCATTTCTGTAAGTCCCCATCTTTCAAATTCATACATTCATTCCTAATAATCTTCTTTTTGAAGTAAAACAGTTTTAATTTTTAAGAGTTTGGTTGGGCACAAAGAGCCAGGCTGGGACAGATATAACTGGCATTTGAATAACTGGATTAATTTAGAGAAGGGCACATTGGTTTTGATGGTTGTGCCTAAGGTTGCGACAAAGTCGAGGGGGAAGTGCATAGATTCCCCGTATACCATGGCCCTGCACATGCACAGCCTTCCCCGTCACCAACACGGCGTGTGTATCCTTCATTTAAACACGCAGCTGTTCTGCATCGCGTCTCTGACCTTTCTAATATCTACAGTCTTTGGGGGACTGAATGTGTGCTTGCTGATTACTTTCTCCTGTTTGGTGATTTGGATGGTGAGCTCTTTGCCTGGTTTTAGTTGGTGGGGATCCTGTGAGCCTGACTGGGAATGGAGCAGGCTATCTTCTTGCCAAGACAGCCACATGGATTCACTCTGGCCCCTCTGGAGTGTCTGCGCTCAGCACGGTAATCCCAGGCTTTCCTCCCCAGCTCTCAAGGCAGGCCCCACGCTCATTTCCCTGAGCGCTCACACCTGCCCTTAAGCAACTCAGCCCTATAGTACTCAGTCACTTGCAGTGTCCCAGAGGCACCAGCTTGAAGTCACTCTGATCCCCGCTCACGTATCCTGCCCTTATTCTGCTTATTAAATTAAATTAATTAACTAATTAAATTTAATTCTTAGAAAGGGAGACCCTTGCAGATTTCCCACACCTCTGGTGATGTCAGATCTCTCAAATAGTATCACTTCCAGTCTTCGGTTACTATACAATAAATGGGCTTCTTGGAGCTCCCAGTAAGTTTTATTGGAGAAGTCGACCTGAAATATTTTTTAGTAAAAAATAGCATCTAGTATAATTCTACATTTATAAAAATGATTTCTCTTATACATCTTTTGACATGTGTGTATGGGGTAGAGAGACACCAACACCTAGAATTTACATTCATCTGATATTAATTATGGGTATTACTGAGTGATGGCATTGGAAGTGATTGATTCCCTATAATGCGCCTGCATCATTTTTATAAGAATAAAGTGATTTTTCTGAAACAGAAACAAAAGAAAAAAAAGGAGCAGACTGGAAGCAACTATTCCCATATGTTAATAGTGGTTGGTTTAGGGTGGTAGGGATGTAAGCTACTGTTATTTTCCTTTTGTACATTTGTTTATTTTTAAATTTAAAAAAAAATCACTGCTTGACATCCATCAGTGAAACGTTTGAGTAGCGACCACCATTTGTACCGTAAGCCACCGAGACTGCACACGATGAGGCGACCGAGTGGACTCCACTCGGACGCTGTCGGCACCAAGTTCACTGTGGGAACTGCCACATCGACGTCATTGTTTTGCTTGTAAAAGCATGACAACTACTCTGAAGTTTAATTTTTGGCCCAACAGGAATCACACCATTTTTAGGGAAATTTTTCCGTGACATAGACAAGAGTAATCCTTCTCTAACACAGGTCAAGTTCCACTGCAAGAAATACTGCCACTGAGAGCCCTCTGTGGAAGACAGGATGGCCAAGAGAAGTGACGCTTTGCTAGTCTGGTTGTAGGCGATGTCTGCGGTGGCAGTCTTTATACTATTACCTCTAAAGACAGGACTTGACGCTGATGTTTATAGCTCAGAAAAGTTGAGTTGTAAGTGTGCTTTATATACTTTTCTGTCTTGCCATCAAGTAGCAATTATCCTTCAGCTCATCTCTTCCTTCACACATTAAAATCAAAACAAAACCACCCAAGCTATCTACTAGAATTAAAGTCTTGGGGGAAACATCCAGGAATAGAAAAAAGGCAAAATAGCGATGTGTGTATAACACCTTCTGTAAAGCACCTCTTTTCCCTTGCTAATTTACAACAAAGGAGCTAGGCACAGCTGTTTCAGCTCCAAATCCTGGAGCCTGGAAATCATATTTCTAGCAATGCATTCAGTTTTACATTTCATTATAACTAAATAATTTAGAGATGTCTTTACATTCCTTCCGACGGTAATTTACCTGTGTGATACCGTCACGTGCCTCCATTTTCTCTAACTCAAATGTCGGAGCCGTTTTCAATTTCTCTCTTTCTTCTCCAGTACATTATCTACTTTCCCCATTTCTTCTCTACATGCTATCTTTAAACATTACCTTTTCTTCATTTTAATAACCCTAGAGCAGGTCTTAGATGCTTGGACTGAAAACAACTATCTCTTACAAGCTTCCCTCCAATTTGTTTCCCCTTCATTTCTACATGAAGCAATAAAAATTATCTTCCACCAACAGCTGTTTTCAGTAATAAGAAAGCCAAGGTCTGTGACTAAGCTAAACATCCCTTCTGTTCTCCAAGGCCTACAATGGTTCCTAGTTGCTAGTTATATCAAATTGAAATTTCCAAATACTGTTCATTATGTCCTTAATGAACTATGCTGAGTACTCTCAATGATCTGCTCACATTTTCCTATATATTCAAATTTATATTCTCTATTCTATGTAATCTGACAACCATGTATTACCATGATTAATCATTTAATGTTTATATTATTTCCCACTATTGTAGGGACTATTTACTGTCTCTTGCATATTTATTTATTTTTTCCTTCTTCCTTAACAATAGATTCTCTAACTTTCATCTGGGTACATAGTTGTCCAGTATAAAGATTACATTTCTCAGACTCTCTTGCAGCTAGGAATGTCCAAGTGACTAAGTGCTAAACAATAATATGTAAGCCAAAACATCATGAACAACTTCAGTAAGTGTTCTGAAAAGGAAAGAGCATTCATATTTGAACTTCTTTTTCCTACTGGTTAGAATGCAGATGTCATGGCTGGAGCTCAAGCAGCTATCTCGGATCATGAGATGAAAATTGCATGCTGAGTTTGGTTGAGCAACAGGACAGAAAGAGCCCTGGGTCACTGACATCATGGAGAGCTATATCAGTCCTAGAATGCCCAGTTCTGGATTATTTTTAGAGGAGGAAAATAAATTCCTATTACGTTCAAACTGCTACCACTTTTGTGGCCTCTACTACTATCACTTGTGGGTGTACCTAATTCTAACTGATCCACCCTTCTCTAAGTTTTCATTTGCTACTTCTCCTCTCTGACTAAGAATGCTCCCCGAATTTATTTTCCTATCTTCCCCACACCCCGACCAAATTGTCAGTTTCCTTTCTTCCTTTAAAATACAGCTCAGTCATGGGACCTGACATGGAAATAGTTAATATTGCTAAGCTTACTTAATTTAATTAACTACTCTTTGAACAATACATATCTATACCTAGATGTGTATATACAGTGATGGGTAAATAAAATTTTAAAATGTTATAACAGATTTTTAACAAATTTGCTACAACTTTTACACCCAAACATTCACTATTTACTTTAAGTAGTACTCTTACTGCAGATTCATTTCAATGATGCCATCATTCACCAAAACTCTTTTAGCACATATTTTTTTAAAAACATACTGAAAGCCCATCACTCGATATAACCTCCATGAGAGCAGAAGTATCTCCAATTTGTTTACTAGGCCTAGAAGAGTATCTAGCATACAGTAGGTAGGCACTCAATACATGTTTATGGCATGAAAAAAATAAGTTGTAGCGAAACTTCATTTTAAGGTAGATTGATTTTTTTTTAAGAGTCAAAAGTCATTCAGAGCTCAGCTTAGTGAATAAGATGTGTCACAAAGCTGGGAATACTGTTTTGAGTTTTTTAAAAGAGCAGTGGCCCTGGCTGGTGTGGCTCAGTAGATTGAGCGCCAGCCTGCAAACGGAAGAGTCACCTGTTGGATTCCCAGTCAGGGCACATATCTGGGTTGTGGGCCAGGTCTCCAGTAGGGGGCGTACAAGAGGCAACCACGCATTGATGTTTGTCTCCCTCTCTTTCTCCTTCCCTTTCCCTCTTTTAACAAATAAACAAAATCTTTAAAAAAGTAAAAATTTTAAACAGCAGTGACTATAAAACAATAAACTAGACTTCCTTGTATAATTCATAAAAACATTTCAGAGATGAGCTAGTTCCACAGCAGTCCAGGGCCTCATTTCCTAAGCTTATAGTTAAGGATGCCAAACTTGCTCCCATTCCGGAGTATTCGCACCTGCTGTTCCCTGTGCCTGGAACGCCCAGCCATTACGTGAATTACGTCCTCACTTCCTGCAGGTCTCTGTTTAAACGTTCACTTCCTCCAAAAGGCCTTCCTTTATTACCTGACCTAAAATAAAGTGTTACTGTCCCTCTCTGTCCCCTGACACTGCTTCCCTTTGGGAAAAAATAGGAATTGTCACTCTACTATCTGACATAGTTTTATATCTATTTGGTTTGTGTGTCTTTTTTTTTTTTTTAAGATTTTACTTATTTATTTTTAGAGAGGGAAGGGAGGGAGAAGGAGAGAGAGAGAGAGAAACATCAATGTGCGGTTGCTGGGGGCTATGGCCTGCCACCCAGGCATGTGCCCTGACTGGGAATCGAACCTGCGATACTTTGGTTCACAGCCTGCGCTCAATCCACTGAGCTACGCCAGCCAGGGCATGTTTGTGCGTCTTTAATATCTGTCTTGGTCACTAGAATATTTGCTCCATGGTGAAAGGGGCTTCATTCAATGCTATAGCTCCAAAATTCTTCTAGATACCCAAATTTCAGAAAATAAACTCAACGAATATGTTTATAATAAAGGAGGAAAGAAGAGCAAGAAGAAATGAAGAAAGGAAGGGCAAGAAAGGTAACAGAGAAGTAGCGAAAGGGAGGAAGAACTTCCAGAGGAGCCATAATTGGTTATTCTACCGTTGCTCCTTTTTAGTAGGGGTTTGACTCCAAGGCTTCCATAAGCAAACTTCAGAATGGGCCTACGTCTCTTTTGGATATGCATTCCAAAGGAACGAGTCCCTAGAGAAAGAGGTTCCATCACCTTTTGGCGGAATGTGGGTGGTACTTACTATTACAATGGCAGCGGCCGCACGTCTACGTCTACGGCACTTCCGTCTCCCGGTTCACGCGAGCGCAGACCGAGTGAGCGCTCGAGACCTCCTGACCGGGTCAGGCAGATACTTGAATGGTTTTTAGTAGAATTAGTTTGTGTTGGTATAAACATTTTTAAATTTTCATACTTAGCTGACATTTGGATACTTGCATGTCTTTCAGGATCTTGATGAATAGATTTACATAAAGCTAGAGGCAAGCCTCTGAAAATGCTTGTAGCAAACTATATGCTACTCTTACTGTGCCCCTCACTGATGGCACAAAGTTCAGTTCCTTTCAAGGGACAGATACCTAAGTCACATTTCATGAATGTTTCTGCACCCTCAAGCTGTCCACTCCTGATACATAGCTCATCGGAACAGGGTTTCTACTGGAGAAGTTAGGGCAGAATGATAGTTCTTTATGTTTTAACAAACTTTGTAGAAGAGATTTCATTTTCCTGCTAATTTCTATTACAACATTGTAAGTAAATCCCTGTTTTAAAAAAATTCAGCAGTCCAGAACTAACATTTCAGGCAAAGGAAAGGGTCATGTACCGAGGCACTGCCCTAGAAGACTTTTAGAGCAAATTTAGAATTTTGAGTTACAGTTAAGAAAATGTCAGTTTCTTGATTTGCAGGATCAAATGGCACAAAAGCACACATACCCTGATCCTGGTCTCAGAAAACAGTTCTCCTGCACATTCCAGTTATGATTGAAATCCTAAAAATCAATCAGAATGCAAAGTAGGGAATTCACTTGTTTAATACCTTCTAAGCTCAAAGTCATTTCATTTGAATCCCAGATAATTGCATTCAGAAAATAACCATAAAATTTTCTACTGAATTCTTCATCTTTGTTCTCTACAGTATGGTGCCTAATGCAGTAGCACCAGGACCAGTATAATATTAACATGTTAGGACTAAAAGTTATGTTTTATGTTTTTTAGTTGTCATCAAATATGTACTACATTTTAGGTCAGTGTTCATTATACGTACTTTTTTTACGTAGCCTGGACACCTTAAGAAGCTTACACTTCTTCTCCGAAGCAGGCACTTCTGGTGTGGGGTCAGAAGCCCAGGCTGTTGGTGAGTTACCTGCACCAGGTAATCTTTCAGAAAATGTCACAGGGTAGGAGCTACGCTGTCTAGTCCGACAGGCTACTTCCCTCTCTTTATGCAGCAACTGCTCATCCATCAGCAATGATACGACTTGCTTAGACTTTTCTCTGATATAATAACCTGAAAAATACATTGAATTTCCTTAGGAAAAAAATTAATTAAGGCTACAATTAATTTTTATTTAAAAGAAAATTAAGAAAAATTAATATGTTAGCAAAGTGAAAAAAACCCTGTGGCAAATAGAGGGAAACCTAAGTTTCATTAGAATTATCAATAAATATATTCCTTTTCTTATACTTCAGGAAGTAAGTGAACATAGGATGAAATTATATCATGCACTGGCATTAAATTTTTCACTTTAAATACACTTTTAAAAGCACCACTTACTCTGCAGTAAGTCAAACAAAATAGGCAAAGGGAAGGAGTGAGTTAAAGTAGACACGCTGACCCAGGTCTACGACCACGACACATGGCTAAAGATTTGAGATAAGATGCACAGCATGATTCAAGTCTGTAAAGCAAAGGGGAGTATTAGCCTGTATTTGTACAGAAGAAAGAAGTGGAGGGACGGATGGATGGATGAATGGATGGATGGATGAATGGATGGGCAGGCAGCCAACCAACTGCATATCTGCGGCATTGTTAATACACGTGACCTTAGAGGGGTGCAACTGGGTAGGACAAGTGAAGGGAGGGCCACTGGCTTTTCATTGGCATAAACTCCTATCAACTTGATGCCAAAAGCAGAGTGCCAGAGCACAGCCTGAGACTGCATTCTAACCGCGATGCTGTCCTTAATCATCTGTGTGCCTCGGAATCAGGTGGCCTCTCCGGGTCCCAGTTTCCTCTCTGAAAACCCGATAAACCTGCTCCAAGGATGGGTTAAATAATAACAATAATAAAAACAAGATGATATCTACTTGACTTCTAACCAATGCGTTTTTTAAAACAGGAAAGATGCGCAGTATTAAAATAAATAGTACTGGAAATAGAATAGATTGGGCAGCAACTGCTTTGTATCTGAAAGAGATAAAGAAAGAATGGGGGGCAGGGAGGGGAAAGGAGAGAACGTGAGAGGGAGAGAGAGGTGTAGAGAGACAGAGAGGGAGAAAATACAGATTCTCTGAAATAAGGAATTAAACTATACAAGAGATCAATATCCAAAAATATTGTATAAAACACATCAAGATGAGCCCTGGCTGGTGTGGCTCAGTGGATTGAGTGCTGGCTCGTGAATCAAAGGGTCACCAGTTCGATTCCCAGTCTGGGCACATGCCTGGGTTGTGGGCCGGTCCCCAGCTGGGCCACGTGAGAGGCAACCACACATTGATGTTTCTCACCCTCTCCCTCTCCCTTCCTTCCCCTTTATCTAAAAATAAATACATAAAAATCTTTTTAAAAACACATCAAGGTGAAAAGCTTGTTAATTGAAGTGAAGGTTAAAATAAAAATAAAGCTATATACTGTTTTAAATTGAAATCTTTGGTTGTAAGTGATGAAACTCAGTTTGGACTGGCTAAGGCAAAGGCCATGGGAACATCAGGGGCTGCCAGGGGGCCTCAGGTTCAGATGAAGCAGAGTCTGGAACTGCCAGGAAGGACTTTCTTCTCCTCTCCTGTCTCTGCTTTTCACTTTGCTCCTGTTGCAGATTGGCTTCTTCAATCTGGATGTGGATACGGCCACAGACAGCTCCACGTTCAAGCCTTACGGTTTGCCACCCGGGAAATCTCCCTCTTCCCTCCTTCAAATTTGGAAAATCCAGGAGAATAGCTCGAATTGGCCCATCTTGTGATTGGCCCACATGCCCATCACTGTGGCCAGAGGGTGGGATGTTACTCTTGGCAGCCCCCGTTAGCAGACACAGTGGAGTGAGGGGAGGATCAACACAACAGAAAAGTGAACAAGTGGAAAGCCAACTGAGGAGTCCTCCTAAACTCAAGGCAGCGGATGTAGAGGACACGGAAATCACGCACAATCATTCCTTGAACACTTAAGTTTCAGAAAATGTTCTGAACAGTGGCGGCACAGGTGAGAAAAGGAGAGACAAGGTCCCTAAACACCGTAATTCCAGATAAAAATAAATGCTCTAAAGGAAATAAAGAAGAGTGATGTGCTAAACATTAATTTGGGGTGTGGTCCAAAATGTCTTGCTGAGGAAGTACCATTATCAGCTGAGTCTTGAACAGCAAGAAAAAGCCTGCTATGCAGATAACACCAGAAGAAAGTGCCTGCCAGAGGGAAGACCTCAGACTTCATTTACTCAGAAAAGCCTTCTACGTAGAGATGACAGCCCCCTCCCACTCCCCCAACGCACACACTAGGGCTGCCGACCCGGTCAGGCCCCTCTTTCACACACTCTCAGAGCACCTACACTTACGTTTTTTAAAAAATCCTCACCCGAGGACATGCTTACTGATTTTAGAGAGTGGGGGGAGAAGGAGAGGGCGTGTGAGAAACATCAACGTAAGAGGGAAACAGATCGCTTGCCTCTCACACACCTGCACTGGGGCCCAAACCTGCGACCCAGGCGTGTGCTCTGACTGGGAATCAAACCCTCAACCTTTTGGGATAACACTCCGACCAGATCACACTGGCCAGAGCTACACTTGTTTTTTATAGTACTTTCACATTTTGTAATTGCCTATTTATTTGGTAAGTATCTTTTTCCTCCACTAGTGTATGACATCCATGAAGGCCAGAACTATACTTGTTTGCTTAAGAGGTTTTTTTTACCTTTAAAAAGTGTTTTTTAAAGATTTTATTTTTTTAGAGAGGGGAAGGGAGGGAGAAAGAGAGGGAGAGAAACATCAATGTGTGGTTGCTTCTCACGTGCCCCCAACTGGGGACCTGGTCCACAACACAGGCATGTGCTCCAGACCGGGAATCGAACCCGCGACCCTTTGATTTGCAGGCCAGCATTCAACCACTGAGCCACATCAGCCAAGGTTGCTTAAGAGATTCCTAATGTTTGTTAAATAAATAAATGAATACACTGAGGAAAAACTTCCTAAATACAGGGAGGGAGTCTTTATAAATTCATATTTGAACACCAAGTAAAGAGACTTTGAAACATGGTAAATTCAGAGATCTTGGGCGCTGAGATGCACCAGCACGAAAGATATACACCAGACTTGTAGAACACGTATTAGGCTTCACACAGAGTTATAAAACATCTCACCAGGTCTGTTTCCATTCCCGACCCACTGACCTACCAAAATCTACTCTGTTGCCCATATTCCTTTCTCGGTGAATTTTACCTCCATTCTAGGCCAGAATTATAAACATTCACCTCTTCAATTCAATAATCCATGTCTATTGATTGTACATACTAAATATCTTCTAATCCAGTCTTTCCTCCACATCTCCCTGGTCATTTGTTGCCATGGAATTCCAGATTATTTTCTTAATTTTAGCCTCCCTTCCAATCTCCCATCCACAGTGTGTCAGGGATGGGAGTGGAGGAAGGTGTGGGGAGGGAGAGAAGCATCCCAAACATATCTGATTAAGTTATTTTCCAGTTAAAAAAAAAGCCTCCAGTCAAGTTAGCACAGTGAGTCCATGCTTCAGAGCACCCCTCTGCTCTGCTCCAAATACACAGCAATAACAGACATCACCAGTCTCAAAGACAAGACAAAAATCTCCATGAGCCAGAAATACGAGAAATGAAAAGGCAGTGCTCAGGGCTGAAGCCACAAGGCTGCTAGGCTCTTGATCTAACACCAGGAGCTCAGCTCCTCAGGAGTTAGGGAATCAGGTCTCACTCTTTGATGTTAGGGGCTGTCTGTGTTTGTGAGAGAAGTCTAGGGAGAAAATGAAAGGAAATAAAAGCCACTATTGCATCTTGGGCTATAAATTATTTGTAGCTGGGGATCTGGAAGCAAGAGGACACACACGCAGGCTTGGAAGTAAACAGTCACCTGCTGGCTCAGTGACTAGATCCATGGCACATGCCCTCATATTATCACAGGCATGTGCCCTGAGCTACCTTCATAATGGATGTATTGAAGACTCCAAGGGAACCAGGTGACAGGGACTGCAAACCAACATAAAAGGAAAAGTGAACATGGGTGGTTGGGGAATAACACCTCACTCAAAATAGATTTTTAAAAATATAATGCTAATAGCCAATAAAAGAGCAATCAAAACAAATGAACTCCAGATGAAATCAGTATGCTACAGGACTCTACAGGATCTTCTATAAATCAATAATCTATATTGTTACAGGATTTTAACAAAGATTTTTAAATCAATATGATCAAGAGAGAGTAACACAGGCATCATATCCATAACAAAATCATGAGATTATGAAACAAAAGCAGGCAAGCCCTGGCCAGAATGGCTCAGTTTGTTGGATCTTCATCCTGTACACCAAAAGACTGCGGGTTCGATCCCCAGTCAGGGCACATACCTATGCTGCAGTTCCAGTCTCTGGTTGGGCATGTATGGGAGGCAACCAACCTACGTGGGGTTTTTTTATCTTTATTATATTTTTTTCATTACCACTTAGTCCCTTGATAGCCCTCTCCCCCCAGCAATCACCACACTGTTGTCCATGCCCATGAACCCTTTTTCCTTTTGTTTATCCCTCCATCACCTCACCTCCTACCCCCAGATGTCACCCTGCTCTCCGTCTACGAGTCTGTCCCCATTTTCCTTGTTAGTTCAGTTTTTGCATTAGGTTCCACACATGAGCGAAATCATATAGTATTTGCTTTTCT
The DNA here is from genome assembly GCA_004024845.1 of Tonatia bakeri. Taxonomy (NCBI): domain Eukaryota; kingdom Metazoa; phylum Chordata; class Mammalia; order Chiroptera; family Phyllostomidae; genus Tonatia; species Tonatia bakeri. Next base: position 32,485 of record PVIA01012899.1, read on the forward strand.
CTGCTGGTTTATTTCACTTAGCATAATGTTCTCCAGGTCTATCTGTACCGTTGCAGAGGGTAGAATTTTCTTCTTTTTTATGGCCAAGTATTATTACATTGTGTAAATGTCCCATAGTTGTTTTATCCACTCATTTACTGATGGACACTCAGACTGTAATCTATGTTTCTCTCCTATATTGCTACTTCTCTCTCTCTCTAATGAATGACTATATCCTTGGGTGAGGGGTAAAAAAATAGGAATAAATTAAATAAGAACAGATAGATATGAAAAGAGAGCACTGAAAACCCTAGAAATGAAAACTATAGTCACTTGGATTAAAAAGAAATATCCAAGATAAACTTCAGAATCTAAATAGAGAGAATTGGTAATTGAAGAATATAGTAATAAATTCTTTCAAAATAGGGCACAGAGAGGCAACAAGATTAAGAAGATTAATTAAAAGTAACAAAGGCCCCAATACTCACTCAGAAGGAAGTTTCAAAGGAGAAAATTAAGGCAATTACAAAAAAAAAAAGAAAAGCGTTATTCAGATGAATTTTATAGAAAAGATGTGTATCTTCAAATCAAAAATGATCTCCAAAGATCAAGCAGGATAAACAAATCTATACTTGGAAACATTACCGAGAAACAGAAGAACATTTAGGATAAAGAGAAATTCTTTGGTCCTACAACAGCCTGCCAGCCATTTAATCAGCAAACATTTACTTGACACATCCACCAAACCAAGAGAAGAAACAGAAACATAAATAAAGTGATCTCAGCCCTCTGAACACCCACAGCGCAGTGAAAGGGAGCACCATGTTACTAAGTCATTACAGCTGCATGGCATGGGCTGCAGGGGATGTGTGGATAGGCTGTTACAGGTGGACAGAAACAGTTGAACTGTAGAGACAGTGGAAAAGACTGTCCTAGTGAACATTGGCACTGAGCTTTATTTCGACATGAATATATGTTGCAGAAAATAAGAATAATAAAAGTAAAAATGTTTCAAGAACTAGTGGTATTAGCTAACATTGGCTGATGCCTTACTGACTGGCTTTCAAACATGATCTCTAATCTTCAAAACAACCAGTTGGTGAAGCCCATTTTACAGGTGAAGAAAGTAAGTTTATAATGAGTAAAAAATTCCCAAAGTTATAAGGTTCATAAGTAGAAAGTAGAGGTTGTTTCTTTAAAAATAACAAAATACATACTTTAATTACTTTGAGTTTAGTATTTTCCTTGATGAGAACCTTGAGGAGACAATGATTCTGTTGAGACAGCACTGAAGTGCTAAACAGGTTACTCTCCCTTTTTTGTTTATTGTGCTCTATTGTCCTGTGAGTACAATAAATAAAGACCACTGGGACTTCTGGCCAAGATGGAGGCATAGGTAGCTTTGCTTTGCTTCTTCACACAGCCGAAAGAAGGACAACAACAAATTTAAAAACAAAAACAACCAGAACTGCCAGAAAATCAAACTGTATTGAAGTCTGACAATGAAGGAGTTAAAGAAGAAATATTCATCCAGATTGGTAGGAGGGGCAGAGACAGGCAGCTGGGGTGCAGAGGATGTGTGGCAAGGTGGCGGCTGGAGTACTAGGTGGACAAGGTGGTGGCTGGCAGACCAGGCAGTCCCAAATTTGTGTGCAGGTAAGCCAGGAGGAATGACTGTTGAGCGAGACAGACCACACAACTCAGGGTTCCAGCATGAGAAACTAAAGCCTCAAAACCTGTCTATAAAAATGTGCGGGCATTGTGGTGGTGGGAGAAACTCCCAGCTTCACAGGAGAGTTCATTGGAGTGACCCATGGGCTCCTAGAATGTACATAAGCCCTCCTACCTGGCAATCAGCATGAGAAGGGCAAAATTTACCTGTGAGTAGTGGGGGAAGTGACAGAAAGTGGGGCGAGAACTGAGCAAGCGGCATTGTTCCTTCTTTGACATCCCCCACATAAAGCACCACAATGCAGTGAAGTGGGTTGCTCTGACCCCATGAATACCTAAGTCTTTGCCCCTTACTGTATAACAGGTGTGCTGAGACAAAGAAATATGGCCCAAATGAAAGAACAGATCAAAACTCCAGAAAAAGAACTAAGTGACAAGGAGATAGCCAACCTATCAGATGCAGAGTTCAAAACACTGGTGATCAGGATGCTCACAGAAATGACTGAGTATGGACGCAAAATAGAGGAAGAAATTAAGGCTATGAAAAGTGAAATAAAGGAAAATATAGAGGAAAACAACAATGAAGGGAAGGAAAATGGGACTCAAATCAACAATTTGGAGCAGAAGGAAAAAATAAACATTCAATCAGAACAGAATGAAGAAACAAAAATTCAAAAAAATGAGAAGAGGCTTAGGAACCTCCAGGACATCTTTAAATGTTCGAACATCAGAATCATAGAGGTGCCAGAAAAAGAACAAGATATTGAAAACCTATTTGAAAAAATAATGAAGGAAAACTTCCCCAATCTGACAAAGGAAATAGACTTCCAGGAAGTCCAAGAAGCTCAGAGAGTCCCAAAGAAGTTGGACCCAAGGAGGAACACACCAAGGCACATCATAATTACATTACCCAAGAGTAAAATTAAGGAGAGAATCTTAGAAGCAGCAAGAGAAAAGAAGACAGTTACCTACAAAGGAGTTCCCATAAAGCTATCAGCTGATTTCTCAAAAGAGGCCTTACAGGCAAGAAGGGGCTGGAAAGAAGTATTCAAAGTCATGAAAGGCAA
>PVIA01012900.1:0-35175 GCA_004024845.1 Tonatia bakeri
GGGGGGGTGGGAGGACTTGAATGGGAGTAAGGGGGTGAAAACTGTACTTGAACATTCATTTAAATTAAAAAAATAAAATTAAATTTAAAAAAAAAGAAGGCTCTCAGACATCTCCAAAGCATCAACATATGAATCATAGGTATGCCAGAAGGGGAACAGGAAGAGCAAGAAATTGAAAACTTATTTGAAAAAATAATGAAAGACAACTCCCCCAATCTGGTGAATGAAATAGACATACAAGTCCAGGAAACTCAGAGAGTCACAAACAAGTTGGACCCAAAGAGGAACACACCATGACACATCATAATTAAAGTGCCAAAGGTTAAAGATAAGGAGAGAATCTTAAAAGGAGCGAGAGAAAAGAAGAGAGTTACCTACAAAGGAGTACCCATAAGACTGTCAGCTGATTTCTCAAAAGAAACTGCAGGCAAGAAAGGGCTGGAAAGAAGTACTCAAAGTCATGAAAGGCAAGGACCTACAACCAAGACTACTCTATCCAGCAAAGCTATCATTTAAAATGGAAGGACAGATAAAGTGCTTCTCAGACAAGGTAAACTTAAAGATGTTCATCATCATGGAGCCATTATTACAGGAAATGTTAAAGGGACTTATTTAAGAAAAAGAAGATCAAAACTATGAACATTAAAAAAGCAACAAATTCACAACTATCAACAACTGAATAAAAACAAACTAACTGAGCAAACAAGTGGAACAGGAACAGAGTCATAAGTGTGGAGATCATGTGGAGGGTTATCTGCTGGGAGAAGAAAAGGAGAGAATGGGGGGAAAGGTACAGGGATTAAAAAGCTTATTTGGTAGGTACAGAGTAGACAGGGGGATGAACTAAGCAAAAATGAACTAAGCAAACAGCTAGAACAGGAACAGATTCACAGAAAGAGGGATCATGTGGAGGGTTATCAGTGGGGAGGGGGTGGGAGGAGGATGGGGGAAAAACAGGGAATAAGAAGCATAAATGGCAGGTACAAAATAGACAGGGGGAGGTTAAGAATAGTATAGGAAATGGAGAAGCCAAAGAACTAATATGCACAACACGTGGACATGAACTAAGGGGGAGGATTGCTGGAGGGAAGGGTGGTACTGGGTGGAGGGAGACAAAGGGAGAATAATTGGGACAACTGTAATAACATATTTGATAAAATATACTTAAAATAACATTTAAAATTATGAAATACATTATATAATAGTGTATTTAATGCAAATACACAGTTTAAAAATAATAATGGAATGAAAATTTGTGACCCACCACACAGCTTAAGAAAGTGTACTTTCAAAACCTTCCATGCCTCCTCAGCCTACCATCCTTTTCTGTGCACCTTTAGGAGCTAGCCACTCTACTTAATTTTGTCCAAATTATTCCTTGCTTATCTTCATAGTTTTTAAAATTATTTTATTTATTCATTTTTTTAGAGAGAGGGGAAGAAAAGGAGAAAGAGGAGAGAAACATCAATGTGTGGTTTCCTCCCATGCACCCTGTACTAGGGACCTGGACCACAACCTACGCATATGCCCTGACAGGGAATCAAACCAGTGACCCTTTGGTTCACAGCCCATGCTCAATCCACTTAGCTACACCAGCCAGAGCACCTTGGTAGTTTTTATAACATATGTGTCTATCTCCAACCAATATGGTATTATTTGTTTTTACCTGGTTTTGAGCATTATATAAATGGAATTATACTGCATGCATTCTCTGACTTATTTTATTCAATGCTGTTTTTGATTTATCTATGATTTTGTATGTACTTGTAGATCTTTCTTTTTGTTGTTGGTATTCCATTTTATGAATATGCTGTAATTTGTTCACCTATTCCACTATTAATAGCCATTTGGGTTGTTTCCAGTTTGGGGCAGCCCGCCACTATAAGTAATTATTTACATGTCATTGGAGCACAGTGGCAAGAATTTTGCTAAGGTATAATGGCTTAAGAGTGGAGTTTATGGGTAGGATTAAGATTGGTTTGTTGAGCTGCCAAATGATTAAATCAACTCACAATGGAAGGAGACTGTCAACCCCTATGTCACTTAGCTAATGTTGTTAGCACACTCAATAATGTTTGTTAGTAGAACTCAGCATTAAAAAATAAATAAAATGTTCCAAGATCATAATTTGTCAAGTTGAATCTTGCATCATGGGGAAGAGAAAGGTTGAATCTAGGTACCATTTGCTGCAGAAAAGGAACAGTTCCTCATGCATCATCATGGCTGGAATAAAATATCCCTCAACACTATTCCCCTCTCTTTGTTTTAAATTCTTGCTAACCAAGTAAATTTAAGAATTACCCAGCAATCTTGATGTCAAAAAAAGATACCATATACTCCAGATATGACAGTACTCAAACAACCAAGTTACTGGAAAGTGACTGCCTCCACTAGAGGACAAGATGCTGAAGTATGAAACCAGTTGACAACAGTGAGACTGGAAATGTGGAAGTTGAAGAAGTTGAGAGTTTAAGCGTAGGGTCTGAATAGATGGTGGTGCCATTAACAGACATAAAATAGAAAGACAGTTTTAAGGTGGGGGGTGGGGAGAGAATTGCAAGTGATGATGTTAGCACTTCCAGGGCCTTTGGGACATCCAGGTGAAAACCAGTTAGGAGTCTGGAAATCATATCTGAAGCTCAAGTAAAAAGATGCAACAAAAGGTGCACATTTAGAATCATTCACATAAGGCTGAAATGAAATTGCTAAGAGAGGTAAGGCAGAAAAAGAAAAATTTTGAGCACAGAGTCTTAAGGGCACGCTTACATTTAAGATTTAAGAAGGAGGAAGAGCCAACAAAGGCAACACCAGAGGCTGCCAAAGAAGTGGGAAAGAACCAAGAACATAGAAGTTAAGGGAAGGAAGTGAGAATTGCAGACAGAGGAAAGTGAATGACTGGACTAGGAACTCTAAACAAAACCCTGGGGATTCACATAGTGATAAACAAACAAACAAACAAAGGGACTTGATAATAAAAAGAAGCTATCAAATTATTCACCATTTATTATGGGTCAGGCACTATGCCAGGAACTTTGCCTTTATTATTTTTCTTTTTTCATTGTATTAAAGTACACATGACATAAAATTCACTATCTTAACCACTTTGAATCTGCAGTTCAGTGGTATTGAGTACATTCACACTGCTGTGCCCCTGTCACCACCATCCATCCCCATAATTCTTTTTGCCTTCTCCCATCCCCTTCAGCTCCTGGCAAACACCATTACACTTTCTGTCTCTATAATTTTTACTACTCTAAGTACCTCATATACATGGAATCCTAAAGCATTTGTCTTTTTGTGACTGGCTTATTTCACTTAGCATAATGTCTTTAAGGTTCATCCATTTTGTAGCATGTGTCAGAATTTCCTTCCTTTTTAAAAGGTGAATAACATTCCTGTATATGTATATATGACTGTGAGATAATAGAAATATATATATTGGTCTCAGCCCCTGGTTCCTGCCACAAGCCTCCTGGAACCCTTGTAAATTCCTAAATGATAAGAGTACTAAGAGCATCTTATGTTCTAATATTTGGTCTTTTATCCCCATTCCTGACACAAGGTTCCTAAATCCCCTGGGTGATAAGAGCGACTTTTGTTTAATGAGGCAACTCTGGGTGGGTTCCTACATGGCTTCTAGATGGGGGCTGGTCACCAGAAAGACCAAACCATAATTAAAAGCTTGGAGTTTTCTGGCACCACCCCCACTTGTCTACAGGGGAGAGGGGTTGTGAATGACATTAATAATTAATCATGTCTATATAATGAAGCTACCATAAAATCCTAATAGTGTGTGTTTGGGGAGCTTCCAGGTTAGTGAACACATCTACATACTGAGAGGGTGACATATCCCAATTCCACAGGTACGGAAGTTCCTGCACTTGAGACCCTCCCGGACCTTGCCCTAGGTCTCTTCATCTGGGTGTTCATCTGTACCCTCTATCACATCCCTTAATAAAGTGGTGAATATAACTGTTTCCCTGAGTTCTGTGAGCTGCTCTAACAAGCCAATTGTACTCCAGGAGGGGGTCATGGGAACCTCCAATTTGTAGCCATGTCGGACCAAAGTAATGGGTAAAGTGAGGACCTGCTACTTGCGATTGGCATCTGAAGTAGGGGGACAGTCTGATGAGACTGAGCCCTTAACCTGTGAGATCTGATGTTATTTAAGGTAGATAGTTCAAACTTAGTCAAATTGTAGGACACCCAGCCTGTGTCCGAGAATTGGTTAGTGGGGAAACTCTCCCATAAAGCATCAGAAGTGTTATGAGTTTGGTAGTAGTGTGAGAGTACAGGAAAGACACAGAAAGAAAGAACTGAATTTCCCCCTTTACAACCACATTTTGCTTATCCATTCATCCTGATGGACACTTGGTTTGCTCCCATGATTTGGCTATTTTGAATAATGCTGCTATGAGTACAAGTGTACAAATATCTCTTTGAGATGCCAGTGTCAGGGTTTTTTTTTTTGTGTACCCAGAAGGGGAATTGCTGGATCCTTTGTTAATTCCATTTTTCATTTTCTGAGGAACCACCACACTGTTTTCCACAGCAGCTATACCATTTGACATTACTAGCAACAGTGCACAGTGGTTCCAATTTCTGCACATCCTCACCAGCATGTTATTATCTGGGGTGGTTTTAAAGATTTTATTTATTTATTTATTTATTGTTTTATTTATTGTTTTTAGAATATTTTATTTACTTATTTTTAGAGAGAGAGGAAGGTAGGGAGAAAGAGAGGGAGAGAAATATCCATGTGTGGTTGCCTGTCATGTGCCCCCAACTGGGGACCTGGCCCACAACCCAGGCATGTGCCCTGGCTGGGAATCAAACTGGCGACCCTTTTTGATTTGCAGGCCAGCACTCAATCCACTGAGCCACGTCAGCCAGGGCTTGGTTGTTGTGTTTTTTTTTTAATGGTAGCCATCTCAATTGGTGTATGAGATTGGTATCTATGTAATACAATTACAATAAGATACTAATTAGGTATCTTATCTTATGATTTGCCTTTCCCTAATGACTAGCGATATTGAGCATCTTTTCATGTGTTTATTGAACATTATTTTCTTTGGAGAAATGTCTACTTAAGTCCTTTGCTCACTTTTTGTTCTGATTGTTTATTTGTTATTGTTGAGTTTTAGAAGTTCTAAGTATATCTGGATATCAGATATATGATTTCCAAATATTTTTCCCATTCTGTGGGCTGACTTTTTACTCTGTTGATAAGTGTCTTTTTATGTACCAAATGTTTATATTTTCATGAAGTCTGATTTGTCTATTTTTTCTTTTGTTACCTTTGCTTTTGGTGGTATAGCCAGGAAACCATTGCCAAATCCAATGTCATGAAGATTTTTGCCCCATGTTTTCTTCTAACAGTTTTATTGCTTTTGGTATCAGTTTAGATCTTTGATCTATTTTGAGTTAATTTTTGCATACTTATTTTTAATCTTCACAACAACTTTTTATTTTTTCACAGCCACTTTTAGAAGTGGATAGTATTGGTATTCCTATTTAAAGCAGAGGAAACAAACTTAAAAACAGTGAGTGCTTTGTCCAGGGCCACGGAGATAGTAGGCAGAGGAGTCAGAATTCACACCATGTCTGCATGCCTCCAAAGCTCAAGTCATTGCCGTATATTACACAGTCAAGTCTTGGCCAAGATTATCAAGAAAGTATAACAAAATTAACCAGCGTCTGACTTTTACTTGAGAGTAGGAGGTGAGGGGTCTTCCTAGGGTCTGGGATTGCCCAGGGAACTTCAGACTTCAGTCTGATGTGACTGAACATAAACTCAGTTGAGCAGTGTATGTACTGAGAGAATGGGACAGTGTGTGTAAGGGTGGAGGACTGTCTCAAAGCATAGGAAGAACTTGAGGACCTAGAAGAGGTCAGATCCAGGGTAGAAAGTTGTACTAAAGATGGGAGTTTTGGTGAAATCTTAGGTGATTTTGCTATTCTCAAATCTGGTCATACTTACTCTCTTCCCTCTAGATCTTTGCACATGATGGGGTTTTTTTTTTTTCTACTTCAAATACTTTTGGCAACCCTCACTCCCACCCCAATTCACAGTCTTGCCTGGCTAAGTCCCGCTCATCCTTCAGGTCTCAGCTAAGGTGATACCATCTGAATTAGATGCTTCTTATCTGTGTCGCCATCACCCTCCATGCTTTTAATTGTAATTTCACTGACTACCCACTATAATAACTGAGAGCTTGCTTCTCTCTCTCTCTGATACGTTGTAAGCTTGTTGAGGGAAAGAACCATTTCTTTCTTTCTTCTTCTTCTTTTTTTTTTTTAGAAACTGTTTCTTATTCATCTCCTTATCCCTAATGCCTAGTATAGGACCTGGTCCAGAGTGGTTGCTCAATAGGTATATTAACAAGCAGTGTAGTGACATGTACCATGTTATCTTGGATGGGAGTTTGGAACAGAAAAAGGATATTAGTGGAGAAATTAGTGAAATCCAAATAAAGTCTATAGTTTAGTTGAGAGTTACTAATAGTTAACAGTCTATACTTTAGTTAATAATAGTAACGTAGTACCAACATTAACTTCTTACTTGTGACAAATGTAGTAGGTTAGCTAAGGTGTTAATATTAGAGGAAGCTGGGTATAAAGTATATGAGAACTCTCTGAACTATCTTTGAAACTCTTCTGTAAGCCTAAAACTATTTTAAAATTAAGTTTATTTAAAACAAAAGCAAAAACTGAAGCAGTATTGTGTAATGCTTTGCTGGTTGGGCTTTGTGATATCAAGTAACTACTTGCCCTTTCAGCCCCTCCATTTCCGTATCTGTAAAAGGAGGATAATAAGAGTATCTTCTTGATAGAGTTGTATATTTATATGTGCATATAGATTGTATTACCTATCTATCTATATGTATTTGTATTCTATCTATATGTATCTATGTATATGTATTATAAATCTATGTCTGTGCATATACACAGACAAAATATTTACTGGATGCCAGGCACTGTTCAGAGTGCTTCACATACATTAATTTATTGTAATCCTTTTACAACTCCCAAATCCTTCCTCCCAAGAATATGTATGGGACATACTTATACTACAAAATATTTGTTGTTTATCTGAAATTCAAATTTAACTGGACATCCTGTATCTTATCTGGCAATTCTACCTAGAGTAAATGCTCAATAAATATTTGTAAGAGTAAGGGAGTGGAAGAGGAAGAGAGGAAAAGAGAAAGGAGGGGAAGAAGTTTGTCCCTCCGTGGAGCATGAACAGAAATAGTTGCAAGTTTCAATGGAGTGGTAGGGTTTTTTAAGACCTAGACACCACATGAAATCTGGCTTTAACATAACTTCTCATATTGGCTTACTTTTTCCCAATTTCACTGAGGTGCAATTGATATATCACATTGTGTAAGTTTCAGGTGTACAACATAACAATTTGCTATTTGTCTATATTGTGAAATGATCACCACAATAAGTTCTATAAGATCTGTTACTCCATATAGTTACAATTTTTTTCTTGTGGTGAGAACTTTTAAGACCTACTCTCTTAGCAACTTTCAAATCTGCAATACAGTATTATTAACTATAGTCATCATGTCATACATTGCAATTCCATCACTATTTTCAGTCTATATAGTACAAGGTAAACAATTGTTTCCCCCCCTTTTTTGTTAAAAAGTCTGCCCTCGTGTGGTAGGAAAAAAGTATTAGGCCAGGAGACTTAATTCTGGTTTCTTCAGTTCACTGGGGCAAAAGGCCCCAAGGAGGCCAGTGATCTGGAAAAGAGATGATGATAGCAGTTTGTTGTCTGTTTGGGTGGAGGACAGGTGAGGAATGAACGAAGGATAAACCAGCTCTGTATCTCAGATACCAGGAGAATATTATTAAAATAGATTTTTTAAATTGTTTAAAACATACTTGTAACTTTGTGTAAGCCAGCATAATCTCAGTTTCCAAGCTGTTACAGTGAGAAAATATGTTAAGAGACTGTGCCTAAAATTCATGCAGTAGAATATTTAAAGGAAGAACACATTATAAGTGGTAGAGTACTATTTACATGTTGTCAATTAAAAAGCCACCGTGGTAACCTTGGATGTAAAGAAAGCCTGGTTTGCATGCCTCTTCTAGTCATTAAACTTAGCAGGTAGCCTCTTTCCTGTGCCAAATCCACCACATCCCCAGTAGGGGGCTCTTCCCCAAGGGAGACTGCTCATTCTCCCCAACCACATGAAAAGATGAGGTTGCTATTTGCCTCAACTCCAGACCTCACGTACTGCCATTATCCTGTGTGACTCCAATGCCTATGTGGATACCGCTCCAAACAGCACGTCTCATGGTGCCTTTATCCCCTCGCTTCAAGGACCTCAGTCACAACCTCACACCACATGCACATGGACATAACTTTAGCATTGCTGTCCCTGCCTATACTTTTTCTTTTAAACTCTCCAACTCCAAAATATCGCTCTCAGACTGTACCATGACTTTCTTTTCTTTTTAGTTTCTCACTTTCCTACTAAACGTATTCTTTTAACCTCCAGTAGACTGCCAGAACTATGTGCAGTTCCTACTTTCCCAGACTTTCTACCTGCTTCTATTTTCATGTCCTTCACACAGCCTGGGCTCCACCTGTGATCAAACTACTTTCTCACCAGCACCTGAACTCCTCAGCCTCTGGCTATTAACCAGGCCTGGCTCTCAACTCTGCCTCAGGATGATCAAAGCCAAAGCAAGGAGCACATCTGGCCAGACTTTTGCCAGTCTGCAGCTAAGATGGCCCAGTTCAGTTCATCCCTCAGAACTTTCCTTCTATTCTTTTACCTGATGTTAATCAGCTACCTCTCGTTTTTTTTCTTCAACTTTTTCAAATCTTCTATGCCTCTGAGTATTTCAGCTTCCTCATCTGTGTACTGGCTTAATAATACCTACTTTGAGGTTTGTTTTTGGAGAATAACTGAGGAATGTATATAAATGACCTGGCACTGATGCAGACCATGACATACATACCTCACTTACTGCCACTGTCCTCTGGCACCCAACACAATTTGCATTTCTCTCACACCAAACAAATGGCCTTATCTCACAGAGAAAAGAGAAAGCATGAGGTAAAGAACAGGTAGGTAGATGTACCCCCCTCATCCTATAAATGACCAATCCCCACCCACCTGTACTCACTCACCTCTAGTCTCAGAGAATGAAGGGCTACTCCTCTTATCTCAGGCTAGTCCCTCCTTCAGTATCTTAGAGATGCTGTTCAATCCATCACAATAAAGGACCAGGCTGGAGAGAGATATTAAAAACAGACAATAGTTGGGATAGAATGAGGTCTGCCCATAAGAGAGTGTAGATAGAGGACCAAGGGGTCACTGGTTCAATTCCCAGTCAGGGCACATGCCTGGGTTGCAGGCCAGGTCCCCAGTAGGGGGCATACAGGAGGCAACCATACCTTGGTGTTTTTCTCCCTCCCTTCCCCTCTCTAAAAATAAATAAAATAAAACCTTAAAAAAACAATTATTCACGTTGAAGTCTCAGAGTGCTCAGCCTTGGGCTCTCTATATTCCTTTATCTACACTCTCTCATGGGCATATCTCATTCTATCCCAACTATTGTCTGTTTTTAATATCTCTCTCCAGCCTAGTCCTTTATTGTGAGCTATAGAATCCTTATCTCAGCTGGGGCTAAGAGCCATTTAAGAGAAAACCCAAGTGCTTACAATAAGAAATATCCATTTATTTTCACATCTATCTACAGGGCAAGGAATTTATCAGGCAGTCTGGTTCTAGATCTGCTCCCAAGCCCCCTGCTGAGTTCAAAAGTAATCTCCACTGCTTCTTAGCTATGTGATCTGGATTAAATTCCTTGACCTCATTAGTAAAATGGGATTAATAACAGCATCAACCTCAATGGGTTGTAGTGAGGATGAAATGAAATAGTCCATGTAAAGGGCTTGCCTCACACATACATGGTAAACATGCACTATATTTATACTCTGGTCAATCTGCCTCGGCCTGAATTCAGGCTCTACTGCTTTCTACTTACGTGCACATAAGCAAGTCATTTAACATCTCTGAGCCTCAGTTCTCTCCTCTGTAAAAAAGGGGTAACATTAGTGTCTACCACATCTGGTTATGCTGAACATTCAATAAGTGGATGAGTATAGTGCTAAAAACAGCGCTCAGAAATAATTGAATATTAGTGTTGCTATTATCCTCAGAAAGGCAAGGAATGCATTTGAGAGCCTGCCAGAGTACAGCCATCTGGATTTCATTCCTGATATCCTTGCAGTATTCTAGATACATGTATACATGTTCCTTGAGGTCAGCCAGAAAATGGGAAGCAACATCAGGTCAACAAATGTCACCTGTTGCAGCCCAGTGTCAAACTGGTTCAGAGGCAGCTCTTTGTGCAAGGATAAAAGCTTGTTCCACAATCTCTAGCTAAGTGATTTCTTACAGCTGTACATTGCTGTGTGACACTCCCCTGAGGTCCAAGTGACCTCTCCTGGACTGTCAGCATCCTGTTCTTTCTTATCTTGAAACTGTCTCTGAGGCCCTAAACAAGGATCTGCTGTTCTTGCTTTAAAATAAATGGGAAAAAACTTTACTAATCCTTAACAATCCTGTCCCCTGCTGTGGTTGTGAATCCTACTGCCTTTTGTACATCTCAAATAGGCCCTTCATACTCACCCACAATCCTACTTCCCTCTGGTCAGTTGCACTTTCAGTTTCCTTAATGATGTTTTCAAATTTTCCTCACTCTCCTTAAATCTCCCACCTTGTCATCTCTCCAACTCTCCCTGCCCCACTCCATCTCTCAATGGATGACCATGCCACCTACTTCACAGAGAAAATTGAAGTCATCAAATGCAAAACCATCATTCAATGGCCCTGGCTGCTGTGGCTCAGTGGATTGAGCACCGGGCTGCAAACCAAGGGGTCACTGGTTCCATTCCCAGTCAGGGCACATGCCTGGGTTGCAGGCCAGGTCCCCAGTAGGGGGCACACAGGAGGCAACCATACATTGGTGTTTTTCTCCCTCCCTTCCCCTCTCTAAAAATAAATAAAATAAAACCTTAAAAAAAACAATCATTCAATGTTGATAATTCTAGCAGTCTGTATGTTCTGTCCTCATCTTCCTGGACCTATCCACAACGTTCAACACAGTAACTCACTTCTCCTTGATAATTTCATTCCTTTGTGTCTAGGATGAGACAATCTCTTGATTTCCTTTTTCTATCAGTGACTGATGTTCTTCACTCTCCCTTGCTGGTTCCTCATCATCAACTCAACTTTTAATGTTAGAGAGCCCCATGGCTCTGTCCTTTGACGTCTTCTCTTCTCTATCTACCTTCACATTTTTAGTAATTGCATCCAGTTTCATGATTTTAATTACTGATTATACATTGATGACTTCCAAATTTATATCTTCAGCCCACATCTCTCTCCTGAATTCTAGACTCATATTCTGTTGCCTACTAGATATCTCCACAAACTGGGTGGCTTAAACAATATCTATTTTCTCAGAGTTCTGGAAGTTAGAAGGTCCAAGATCAAGGAACAGTCAGGGTTGGTGTCTGGTGAGAGCTCTCTTCCTGCCTTGTAGATGGCCACCTTCTTTTTGTGGCCCCACATGGCCTTTCTTCTATGTGTGCATGGAGAGAAAGAGAGCTCCCTGGAGTCTCTTACTCTTCTTATCAAACTAGGGCCTTGCCCTTCTGGCTTTATTTAACCTTAATTACCTCTCTAAAGGCCTTATATACAAGTATTATCAAATTGGGGCTTAGGGATTCAACACACGATTTAAGGGGAACACAATTCAGTCTATAACAGATATCTAATAGACATCTCAAACTTAATATGTCTAAAATGGAACTTCTGAACATGGGCAGGTCAAAATGTTTTTGGCCTAAAACTTTGGGGTTCCTTCTTTAAGAAAAAGAACTAAAAAAATGGCTTAATAACATAGTGCTAGAGCCCAAGCAAATGAGAGACCTAAGCTTCGTTAGCTTTACAGTAAACCTGCCTCTGCTCCTGATCTTCATTCCCTCCCTCCCCTCTACTCACACCTGTCTCTCCCATAGTCCTTTCTCTCCTAGTCAGTGGCTACTCCAGTCTTCAAGCTGCTCAGGCATAAACACTTCAAGTCATTTTTTGCTTTCCTGTTTCTCGTATGCACCACATTGAGTATGTCACAAAATCTTGCTGTTTCTACTTCCAAAGTATACTCATAATCTGACTACTCTTAATCATCTCTACCACTACCATCCTGTACTAAGTCATGAGCAACCATTGCTTGGAATATTACAATAGCCTCTGACTGATGTCATTGCTGCCACTGTTGACCTCAAATGTTCATTCTCAACGTAGTGGGACTTTTAAAAATGTAAACCAATTATTTCAGCTCAAAACTCTCCAATTTTTCATCAAACAAACATAAACAACGCACCATTCTAGACCATGGGGTCACAGTAGGGAACAAAAGAGATAACAGGTCCTGCCCTCATGGAGCTTACATTCTAGTAACAACCTGCCTTGGATTTTAATCACATAGATTAAAATCCAAGGTCCTTAATTTAATATATTTTCCTTACCTATTGTGTCTTTTCTGACTAGAATGTAAATGGCATGAAATCAGGATTTTCCATGTCCATAGTGCCTGACATATGTTAGATATTTCATAAATATTTGTTGAATGCATAAATGAACTTACTCATACCAAAAAGATCATCTACTCACATTTGTACTTCTTTGGTTGTCTTTCTATGCTGTCATAGTAAAAGAGATATATTTTATTTTATCTCTGGTACAGTGGCTCTCAAATTTGAGTGCACATCAGGATCCCCTGGAAGGTGCATTAAAACACAACACTCTAGGCTCCAGCCACAGTTTCTGATTCAGTCGGTCTGAAGTGAGGCCCAAGAATCTGTATTTCTAACCAGTTCCAGATGTTGGCGATGCTACTGGTCCAGAGACTACATGTGAAAATCACTAATCTTATCCCTCCCACTTTATCAGAAACCTTATACTATCAACTATTTTTTTCTTTCTTAATGTGCTCAATGGCTACATTTCACCTGAATCTTTCCATTCCCTTCCTACAGCTACTGAAGCTCTGTATTCTTGATCATAGGCTTAATTTCTTAAAAGTCTTTTCTATAGTGGAAATCTCCATTTTTTGCCCCTCCTCACTTCTTCACTTACTCCAATCAATTGTCTGTCTCCATAACTCCGCCAAAACATCTCATTAGGGTTGCAAATGATCTTCATGTCCTCAAATCTGATGAACATGTTTTTAGTCACCATCTTGCATACATTCAACATTGAGACAATCTCTTCCCTTAGCCTATTTCCCTTGGTTTCCATGAAACTATAGTCTTGTTTTTTGTTTTCCTTCTACTTCTCTGGCTGATGCCTTTCAAGGTTATCTTTATCCAACAAACCATTAAATATTGAAAATGTTAAAAAATTGATTCTATACATTCTTCTATTGTTACTCTGCATTCTTCTAAGATCTCATGAGTAACCAAGGCTTCAACTTCTAGATGCCAATGATGCCCACATTTAGATTTTTAAGATATTGCTACCACTAGACTTTTATAAATGACTACCTACTTGACTTTTCTGATTATTTGCCTAATAGGGATCTCAAATTTAACATGACCAAATCAGAATTCTTAATTGTATCACCACTTAAATGGTGCCTCTTGGTCTTCCCCCACTACCAGTCAGTATTAGTACCACCATCAACCTACTTGCCCAAGTGAAAAATCATCCTTGACTATTTCTGTACTCATGCAGCTACCTTATCACCAAATCCTAACCTTCTCCCTGCTAAATATCTTTCGAACTTATCAAATTCTCTCTGTTAATTCAGGCCACCATCATCTCTCACTTAGGCTACAGTTGTAAACTCCTAACTGATCTCACTGTTTCTACTCTTGCCCCACCCTCCACCTTCTATTCAGCAGCCAAAGTGACCTATCTAAACACAAATCTAGCCAAGTCCTTCCTCTGCTTATCACCTTTCGATGTTGTTCCTTACATCCAGGATGAAGTTGAAGAGGGGGGCTCCATAAACATGTGCACAAAGCTCACTGAGCTTGGTGGCATTACATACACATCAAGGCCTTTGTAATCTCTCCCCTGCTTACCTCTGTTCCACTCTGCCTCTTAAAAAAACTCTCACTCTTGTGATTTTAGCTTACCTGCAATTTCCAGAATGCTAGGTATCCTTGCCCATGATACTCTCTTTCAAGAAGCCCCTCACTTCCTTATGCATTTGGCTTACTACTTCTCATCTTTAGAGAGAAAGCTCATGTCATTTTCTAAGATTCTCTTCACTTATACCTTCTCACCTGCCTCTGTGCTTCCAGATGTTCTCATGCCTTCCCTATCATGTCACTTACAACTCTGTTTTAACCATTCATTTTATTTTCTGTTTCTCTCATGAAACCATGAAAGTCTTGTAGAACAAAGACATTTTGTACTTCTCTTATCCTCTTTCTATCCTGTGAAAGGAAATATACTTCATTTTATCTCTGGTACAGTGGCTCTCAAATTTGATCTATTTAACTCTCCACCACCAATATTTATACACATACTAGGCCTTCAATAAATGTTGGTTGAATGAGTTATTGATTAACTTATGAACAAATGTTGATCTTGGAAAAGCAAGTTTAGGAGTAAGCTTGTTCCCAGTGAGCTATAAAAATAACTGAAAGGGGAGTACATGGAGTTGTTGCAGGTAGATCATGCTTTTGCAAAGTGTGGCTATGAAGAAAAAGAAACAGAAGAAAGAAGAGTTGAGGGAAAGTTCCACAGAGATAGCTAGTTGCCAAAACAGGATTTATTCTCCTCTTTATAGATGACCAGCTTTTTAGCTGGGCACATGATCATCTAGATTAGAATAAAGTCTGCATTTTTTCATTCTCTTGTACCTATATGTGGACAATGGGATGTAAGCAGAAACGTTGTGAGATGGCATAGGGCATATTTCCTTAAAGGATACTTGATATGTGCCTTTTGCCTCTTTCTACCCTTTCCTCCACTTTGCTGCTTGGAATAGGAATACAATGGTTTGTACTTTACCTTGGGCCCTGAGAAAGAGGACCACACTTTGGGGATGGCTGAGTAGAAGGCTGGAAGAAATCTGAGTCACTGAAAACTGTACAACTAACACATCAATCTTGGATTGCCCTCCTCACAACCTTTGCATAAAAAATAAACTTTAATTTTGTTTAAACCGTTGTTAGGTTGGGATTTTCTGTTGCTCATAACAGAAACTAACCTTAAGAAATACAAAAGGTGGTTTTATTTAGATGGGAGAGATAAAATAATGTTTATGGGTAAAAAAGGGTTAGTAGAAAGGGAGATAGAGCACCTACTTGTAGATCAAGTTTCTTGAAGGCATGAGAGGGAATGGAGACATGGGACATTTGTTGAGCACATTCTATGGTACAAGTGCTTTATAAATATTACCTAACCTAATCCTCAGAACATTTTAGGGTAAGTATTATAAAGAATACAGCTTTTAAACTGTTTGTTGTGTTAAGTTGTGCACAAGATGTGATTTTATTATTTCAATAAGTGTTCAGTATCTATCTCAAGCCATAATTAGATTTCAATTCAGTCAATAATGTTTATAATATATCAATAGCAGAAGAGTGAAAACCACCTAAATGTTCATCACATGGGACTGGTTAAATAAATTATGGTCCATCCCCAAACTGGAAGAGTTTACAACTGTTAAAAAAGAATGAGGTAGCTTTTATGGATGAACATGGAATGACCTCCAAACACATTATGTAAAATGAAAAAACAAGGTTAAGAATATTGGGTATAGTGTGTTACAAAATTGTGTAAAAAGTGGAGAAGCAAAGCAAAAGAATATATGTGTCTGTGTGTGTGTGTGAAAGAATACACAAGAAACCCGTAAGAAATGTATGTCTCTTGGGAAGGGATGAAGGGATTGTGTAGTGAGAGGAAAACATCTCACTATATACAGCTTTGTTCCTATTGAATTGAGGATGTTTATTCCACAATCTACCTACATATTTTGACTATTAAAAATAAGGAACAGGTCATTAAAATAAACACATTTAGTCAATTTAGGATTTTCCCATCATCCTTCTTCTTCCTAGAGTGGCATCTCAGTTCCAGCAGTCTTACACAGCCTTGTGGCAGCCATTGGTCTGGTGACACTCATATCAGAGATGGATGCAGGTTTGGGTTTTTTTAGCATTTACTACACATTTATATTTTTTATTTTTCAATTACAGTTTACATTCAATATTATTTTGTATTAGTTTCAGGTGCACAGTATATTGGTTAGACAATCATATATTTACAAAATGTTCCCTTTGATATTTCAAGTACTCACCTGGCACCACACATAGTTATTACAATATTATGGACTGTATTTCCTATGCTGTATTTCTCATCCCCTTAATTATTTGTTAACTACCAATCTGTATTTCTCAATCTCTTCACCTTTTTCAACCATCCCCCAACATCTCTCCCCTCTGGCAACCACCAGTCTGTTCTCTGTATTTATCAGTCTCTCTGTTTTATTTATTCATATATATTGTTCTTTAGATTCCACATATAAGTGAAATCATATGGTATTTTTCTTTTTCTACTGATGTATTTCAGTGAGCATAATACCTCTAGGACCAACTATGCTGTCACAAATGGTAAGATATCATTTTTTTTATGTCCAAGTAGTATTGCATTGTATATATGCCCCACAGCTTTTTTATCTACTCACCTACTACTGGGTACTTAGGTGTCTTCCATATTTTGGCTATTGTAAATAACACTGCAATGAACATAGGGGTGCATATATTCTTTGGAATTAGTAGTGTTTTGGGTTTCTTCAAATAAATGCCCATAAGTGGAATAACTAGGTCATAAGGCAGTTAGAGATGAATTCAGGTTTGGTGGGCCTAATTTACATAATTTGAAAAGCTTTTTAAAGAAAAATGAGATTTCTGGCTAAGATGGAGGCATAGGTAGACACACTGTGCCTCCTCATACAACCAAAAGAAGGACAACAACAAATTTAAAAACAAAAAAACACCAGAACTGACAGAAAGTCATACTGTATGGAAGTCTGACAACCAAGGAGTTAGAGAAGAAACACTCACCCAGACCAGTAGGAGGGACGGAGACGGGCAGTGGGGCAGAGAGGACTTGCAGCAAGGCAGTGGCTAGAGGACCAGGGCAGGCAAGATGGCAGCTGGCAGACCAGGTGAGGTGGTGATTCGCAGAGCAGGAAGTCCCACATTCACATGCAGATAAACTGGGAGGAACAACTGGGGAGTGAGATAAACCGCACAACCCAGGGTTCTAGTGCTGGGAAATAAAGCCCCAAAGCCTCTGAATGAAAACACTTGTGGGGGTTGAGGTGGCAGTGGGAGAAACTCCCAGCCTCATATAAGAGTTCGTTGGAGAGACTCACAAGGTCCTAGAATGTACACAAACCCACTCATTCAGGAATCAGCACCAAGAAGGCTCAATTTGATGGCAAGCTGTGGGAGAAGTGATTGAAAACCAGTAGAGAGCAGAGCAAGCACTATTGTTCCCTCTCAGACCCCTCCCCCACATATAGTGTCACAAGGCAGCCATGTGATTTGCCCCACCCTGGTGAACACCTAAGGCCCCACCCCTTACTATGTAACAGGTATGCTGAGAAAAAATAGAATGGTCCAAATGAAAGAACAGATCAAAGCTCCAGAAAAAATAAAACTAAGTGACGAAGAGATAGCCAACCTATCAGATGCACAGTTCAAAACACTGGTAATCAGGATGCTCACAGAATTGGTTGAGTATGGTTGCATATTAGAGGAAAAAATGAAGGCTATGAACAGTGAAATAAAGAAAAATGTACAGCAAACCAACAGTGATGGGAAGGAAACTGGGACTCAAAACAATAGAGTGGACCAGAAGGGAGAAAGAAACAACCAAACAGAAAGGAATGAAAAAATAAGAATTCAGAAAAGTGAGGAGAGGCTTAGGAACCTCCAGGACATCATGAAACATTCCAACATTCGAATCATAGTGGTGCCAAAAGGAGAAGAGGAAGAGCAAGAAATTGAAAACTTATTTGAAAAAATAATGAAGAACTTCCCGAACCTGGCAAAGGAAATACACTTCCAGGAAGTTCAGAGAGTCCCAAAGAAGTTGGACCCGTGGAAGGATGCACCAAGGCACATTGTAATTACATTAGCCAAGATTAAAGATAAGGAGAGAATCTTAAAAGCAGCAAGAGAAAAGGAGACAGTTACCTACAAAGGAGTTCCCATTAGACTATC
Organism: Tonatia bakeri; assembly: GCA_004024845.1. Lineage (NCBI taxonomy): Eukaryota > Metazoa > Chordata > Mammalia > Chiroptera > Phyllostomidae > Tonatia > Tonatia bakeri. The sequence continues at coordinate 18,287 of PVIA01012900.1, forward strand.
ATATGATTTCTCAAAAGAAACCTTATAGGCAAGAAGGGGCTGGGAAGAAATATTTCAAGCCATGAAAGGCAAGGAGCTACATCCAAGATGACTCTATCCAGCAAAGCTATCATTTAGAATGGAAGGGCAGATAAAGTGCTTCCCAGACAAGGTCAAATTAAAGGAGTTCATCATCACCAAGCCTTTATTATGTGAAATGTTAAAGGGATTTATCTAAGGAAAAGAAGATAAAAAATATGAACAGTAAAATGACAACAAATTCACAGTTATTAACAACTGAACCTAAAAAAAAAAAAACTAAGCAAAGAACTAGAACAAGAACAGAATCACAGAAATGGAGATCACATGGAAGATTATCAATGTGAGAGTGGGAGGGAGAAAGAGGGGAAAAGGTACAGAGAATAAGTAGCATAAATGGTAGGTAGAAAATAGACAGGGGGAGGTTAAGAATAGTACAGGAAACATAGAAGCCAAAAAACATATATGTACAACCCATGGACATGAACTAAAGGGGAGAATGTAGGGGGGAGGGGGTGTGCAGGAGGGAGGGGAATGAAGGGGGGGAAATGGGACAACTGTAATTGCACAACCAGTGAAATATATTGAAAATGTAAAAATAAAAAAAGAAAAGAAAAATAATACACAATTAGAATGGAGTTTCCTCAAAAAACAAAAATGGAGCTGCCATTTAACCCAGCAGTATCACCTCTGGGAATATATCCTAAGAATCTAAAAACATCGATTCTAAAGAACCTATGCACCCCTGTGTTCATAGCAGCACAATTTATAATAGTCAAGGCCCTGAAACAGCCCAAGTGCCCATCGGCAGATAAGTGGATAAAAACACTATGGTACATTTACACAATGGAATACTATGCAGTAGTAAAAATGAAGGAACTCTTACATTTTGTGACAGCATAGATGGACCTGGAGATTATTATGCTAAGTGAAATAAGCCAGGAAGTGAAAGACAAATACCATATGACCTCACTTACAAGAGGAATCTAATGAACAGGATAAGCTCATAAATAAGACAGAGGCAAAGGCATGGATACATGGAACAGATTGACAGCTGTCAGAGTGGCAGGAGGAGGGAAGACTAGATGGAGAAAGGTGAAGTAACTAGCCAAGGAACACATATGCATGGCTCACGGACAAGGATGACAGTGTGGTGCTGGCTGGAGGGAGGAGGGACTAGGGCTGGGTAGGGGTGGAGGGGTGGAAATGGGGATATATGTAATGATGTCAACAATAAAATAAAGTTAAAATACACAATTATCAATACAAATTAAGTACAGAGCCTTGGAATTCATTTGTACAAATAAGGGGGTCCTAAAGCTGATGCTTCATTAGCTTCTCTAATGCTGAGTGTATTATTCCATTGGATTTGAGCCACAGTCACGCCTCCATGTTGCTCCACTGAGATAAGACCATTCTCATTTTATTTCCAGCCTTACAGCCATGCCCTGAATGCATAAATTCATGACAGACAGATGTGTTCAGATCTTCCAGCTTCCTCTCTTTCTCAAATAATTTCAGTGCCCTTCTTAGAGGTTACAGTCAGTGCTGTGAGAAAATTAGGAGAGTCAGGATATAAACCATTAAAGAGCAACATTGTAAACTCTTCTGATATCATGACAACATCAGTCCCTACTAGGTTGCAACACTTTCTCTGCCACTATCCAACCACTCAAGTATAGGAGCAGAGAAAAAAGAGATTTTGTATTGATTCAGAGTTGGGATTTTGTACAGTGAATGTTGTATCAGGACAAGCACGAGAGAGGTAGGTGTATGGTATGATACATGTTGAATGGTTGGACAACGGACCCTAAGCTCAATGGTGAGGACAAGGAGTTGAAAAAAAAGATAGTAGGAAATGGGGGTGAAGGTTGAAGTAGGCTGAGCTGGAACCAATTTACTATAAGGCTGAAGTGCTAAGAAGTTCAGCAGTGATTTCCATGCTATCACTACTTCCTAGCCCTTTTCCTATCTTTGTGGTTACTCATTTACAGTCCCCTTTGTTTTGTACCTCTTTTCTTTAATTACTTGGCAACTATTAGTATCTCTAGGGCTCTCTCTTCATAGTGGATACCTCCACTTGGAAACCCCCCGGTACTTTAAATCCAACACAATTGAACTCATTTTCCTCCTTGTATCATATGTGATCTTATTCCAATTTATTGAGACCTATTTTTACAAAGTTAATTTCATTTAATTTCCATAACAATGCTCAGAGTTTTAGAGATAAGAAAACTGAGGCTCAGTTTAAATAACTTTCCCTGTTACTAGTTCTGCTACACTTGTCAGTGCTGGGATTTGAACCCAAGTCTGACGGACTGAAAAGCCCACCATCCATTCATAAGTGCCTTCTATGGGTTTTGTACATGTAGTTTTATACAGCTTACTCACAAGATTCTGTCCTACTCAGTGAAACCATTATCCATTCTGTTACATAAGCCAGAAACCTGAGCAATAGCATCTCTTCCTGCTTACTACCCCTCTCCATGCAATACAAAGTAAGCCATTACCAGGTCCTGTTGATTTTATTCTTTGAATGCATCCACATCCCTCCCTCTCTACCACCATCACTGTAGTCTGAAACACCTAGATTGTTACCAGAGCCTTCTAAGGGACCTGCACATACTTACTCTGTCCCCTCCACCCATTCTCCACATACATTCACAGACAATCCTGGCAAAGTACACCTCTGATCAGATCACTTCCCTTAGTCCCTATAGGATAAAGTCCACTTCTTCGTGTGACATAAAAGATTCTCCATTATCCTTGACAACTTCATCTCCTGCACTGCTCTTTCTTAAATAGGACACTTAGGGGTTGACCAATATTTTTGGTGTCTGAAGTTTATACCATTGAATAAGTCCTCTTTAAGAAAAAGAATACAAAATTACAAATACAAAATTTGGTAAGAGGCTCTTTGGGGGGAGAGACTACACAACTGAGGAGCCCTGAAGTTTAAATTCATTAGCAACACACTAAACCTATAGGAAAACTCACCAAATCTTGTGCTGTTTTCTAAATGCATATGCCTTGCTGCCTTGACACTCGGTTCTCTCTACCTGGAATGTCCTTCCCCCCTTACTTACCTGGCAATTCATTCTTTGCCAGCGGTATGCTGAATGCAGGGCACAGGGTCATGAGAGCGGATTGTTAAACACAAATTTTGTGAATCTGTTGTTAAATATAGCCACTGTTAAAAATTGAATTAAACTTCAAATTAAATTAGCCATATTAAATAGCAAAGGTAATAAATACTCAAAACTCATCGTTTCCTAATTATTTTACTGTTATCCATGTTTTTTGATGCTTGCTGCATCCATTACATCTGTGGAGTGGAAATAGTCTATAATGATGTGTTGCTGCTTCTCACTTCCCAACTCTAGATTCCATGACTTCACATTGGGTAGCTTGAAGTTAGCCATGGTGGGAGCATTTACAGCACAGAATTCAGCAAATGCCACATGCCAGGGTTTGGTTTTCTTACGGTGCCCATTGTTAAGTATTTACCACCGCACCAGTGTTTGTAACACACCCCAAAGAGCTCCTCTGAGCAGCCTTCCCTGATTTCCTTCCCACTTACACACACACAAACACACATACAATTGACACTGTGCCCATCCTATATACCCTGTGTGCTACTCTACAGCATTTTCCATACTCTATTTCAGTAGTTAACTTAATTAAAGGCCAGTACTATGTTTCATCCATCTTTGTATCACAAATGCCTCACACATTGTAAGGGTTCAATTAATGTTGGTTTAATAAACTTGACCTCTTTGTTCAGTTTCTTCTTATGTTAAATAAGAATATTTGCTCCTTACAACACACAAATCTTATGAGAACAAATGAAATATTAGACATTACAGTACTTTTAAAAAAGTAAAAAGTATCATATAAGTTCAGGGTATTATTTCACATATTCATGTAGGTTAACGAGTTCCTATCATAAAACATCTCTGACTCAAGGTGTTCTGATATTTACCCTCTGGACTTTGAATTTTTCCAGTATGAGAGATGGTAGAAACCTCCTTGTTTTGTTTTGTTTTGTTTTTTAAGATTTTACTTATTTGTTTTCAGAGAGGATAAGAGAAGGGGATAGAGAGAGAAAGAAACATTAATGTGTGGTTAGCTCTTGCATGCCATCCACAGGGAACCTGGCCCACAACCCAGGCATGTGCCCTGACTGGGAATCAATCCAGCAATCCTCTGGTTCACAGGCTGGTGCTCAATCCACTGAGCCACATCAGCCAGGGCAAAAACCTTCTTGTTTTAATAAAGCTAGCTATCATGTATGCTTCTGTAATGTTAATTTTGGAAACTCATGACAAAAATTATAAAATCAGAGATACATTCCCATTGAGGGAAAAAATCCGCATTGACAATTAGGGACCCCATACAATGAAGGCATTAAAATGGGTCAAGCATCCTACTGAAAACTCTCTTCCTCTGTGCCTTATTATATTTGTATTTATCTTATTTAACAAGCCTTAAGGTGTCACTTACTATGTGTCAGACATTGTTCTAAGTGATTTACAGATATCAACTCATTTAATCTTTATAAAACACTTCTTATCTTCATTTTATAGATAAGGAGACTGAATCACAAGAGGTTAAGTAAATTAGCAAAGGTCATACACTTTCCTTCACTGTAGGCCATTTCTGGATCATAACCTCATGATTCTGACTCAACTCTTGCAGCTTCACAACTTGACTCTCCCATCCTTGTATATGGATATTTCCCAGAGAGTTATCACATCGCATCCTACTGTATTGGGCAGTAACAGCAAACTACACCAGTAGGCATTATGAAGTGAGCCTGACTTTCAGTTGTGAAAGCCAAAGTTTTTCTGCTACTAACCAGTTGTGACATTTGGGAAGCCCAGCAACCCAGTAAGAAATAGAAGAGCTCAGCATGGCATCACAATGCAGCAAAGAATTGCTTGCTGTAGTGGATAGCCCCTTGAGGAAACATGTGGCCACTCCCATCATATTATAGAAAGTTCTAGTGGGCTAGAGCGCTCTTCCCACCAGTCAGGTTTCTTACCACTGGAGGACCGTCTTGACCACTACACCTTTGCAAGGAACTAGTGAGTCATTGGGGACTGCATCCATTCCCCCATTTGTATTCTTGATACCAAATCCTTAGTGCTGTTTTCTTGATGGTTCTATAGTAAGCCAAAGTACAAGCAACTTGGGGCCAGTGTGAGTCATCATAATCACTGTGTATGTATGTGTATATGTGTAATGACCTTAAGGACTGGTCTAGCATATGATAATCTATGTTAGCTCTTAGTACAGATTCTTTGGACCACAACCAGCCTTTGTGATCTGAGCTATATAAGTCCTCCTGGGCAAGTAATGTAAAAACTGAGTCTCAGCCCTGGCTGGTGTAGCTCAGTGGATTGAGTGCGGGTTGCAAACCAAAGCATTGCAGGTTCGATTCCCGGTCAGGGCACATGCCTGGGTTGCAGGCCACAGTCCCCAGCAACCGCACATTGATGTTTCTCTCTCTCTTTCTCCCTCCTTTCCCTCTCTAAAAATAAATAAATAAAATATTTTAAAAAATAAAAACTGAGTCTCAGATTTTCCATCTATAAACATGTGAGTCAATATTATGTAGTGAAAAGAAAAAAAGTTTGTGTAAGATAAGCTTTTTATTCATTTCTTCACTAAAAGAATATTTAGGGAGTATCCATTATATTTAGTCACTGAGTTGGGCAATGGAGACACAGTGGTGAACAAGGTTGATATTGGCATAGTCCTTGCCCTTGTGAAGCTTATATTCTAGTTGAAAAAACAGGCAAAAGATAAGCAAACAAATAAATAACTATAAACTGGGATAAGTGTCACACAGTAAATGCAATGATAGAAATGGTATATAGGAATGGAGGAGGGGGAAACCCACTTTCCACAGAATGTTCAAATGAGATTTCCCTTAAAAAGTAGTATTTAAGCCAATTTATTATTTTACTAAATTTGTGGCTTTGGCTAAAATACAGTAAGTTTAAAAGTTAAAATATAAAACTATTCTGAGCATCTGTGGGCATAAATCCTACCTCCCAGAATCCCTGTGATGACCTGATAAGAGGATATGCGTAAAACATGAAGCACATAGCCCTGGCTGGTGTGGCCCAGTGGATTGAGTGCCAGCCTACAAACCAAAAGGTTGCGGGTTCAATTCCTGCAACCTAGGTTGCAGGCCAGGTCCCCAGTAGGGGGCACACACGAGGCAACCACACATTGATATTTCTCTCTCTCTCTTTCTCCCTCCCTTCCTTTCTCTAAAAATTAAAAAAAAAATGAAGCACATAGTGAGTGTTCATTCCTTTCCCCTTTTAGCTTGAGCAGTCAATGTTCTCCATCCAGAAAATTGCTCAAGTTCACACTATCTGTCTTGGCAGCTATTTATGCATTTAATCAGTTCAGTAAGTCAGGAATTTAGTGGACAAATCAAGTCACTCTAAAACTAGCAAAAATACTATGTTTTTACACTTTAAGATGGAATCTAGATGCCTACCATTTAAAGTCTCCCCCATCAGGAAATCTAAATAAGCCTTTCCCTAAAATAATCAGCTAGCAAAGCAGCCAATTAATATCCTGTAATTTTCCAAATTGTTTCCAGCTAGATTTCCCTATCACTGACTTAACCCTCAGCAAAAAATTATGTGATATACCCACTACTGGATCCTTGCAGTGCTCTAGGACCTGGCACCTTGATTTCTCCTTTGGGTGGAACAGGGAAATAAACCTTTGTTAGGGAAAGCATACTGTGTTTCTCTCCACTTACAGGTGAGGGTTTAGCAGAGTTTAATTTTTACACCCAAGGTCACATAACAAAGTTGTAGCAAGCTCAGGCCAGAACTCAGGCTATGGGCTCCTTTGCCATTATTTTCCTGCTTAGACCAGTGGTTGCCTGGGGTGATGGTTTGAAAATCAATTCAGCCAAAGTAAAAGCCCTACTGACTGGTTATTCCATCACAAGACACATGCACACACACACACACACACACACACACACACACACACACACAGAGACCACACGAATTACTGGAAAGAATGATGCTGAATTTGTCAAGATTAATATGATGATTTGTGGTTGCCATTCACTATCCTGAAGAATATGTACTAGGAGTTAACATACACTATCATATGATAGACCAGTTGTTAAGGTCATTTGGGGGAACCTCATCTGACTGCAGTTTAAATACAAAGTATTACACACACACACACACACACACACACAGCACTAAGGTAGTCAAGCCTTTTAAAAGCACTTATTGTTAATAATATACCTACAAGTAAAAGTTTAAGCCATATTTCAGAAATAGTCTGAAGTGTGGCGAGGATCATGCTGTTGGGTCAAGAAGGAGGTAAAAGTTTCTCAACTTGATAAAGCAAAACCAGTATCCTTGGTTTATGATTTAAGATGTTTTCATGGTGAAGAAAGAACTGCTATTTATTTAAACACTGTTTTCAGTTATTAATATTAAAGATTATAAATCTCTAACTAGAATTGTGTCTGAATCAACCATGGCATAACATAAATCAGCACCTAAAACCCTGGGGGCCTTATGAAGTTTTCATCTTCAAAAAACTTATTTGAAGATATGTTTTTATATTCAAACAGGTATACTCATTTTCAATTATACTCAATATACTCAGTCCTCATCCTAAAATTTAAGATCTCTTTCGAAATCAGAATAATATACTTATGCATCAAGCTGAACTATGGTTATTTTCAAATTATCCAATATAGAAAATCATGGGTATGCTTGAAACAAATTAGAAGCAATGGATGTAACAGCTGTTTCCCAATACAATACTTTTGAGCAGGGTCTAGAAATAGATCTAGTAATATCCCTGGTTTGGTGGCCAAAGAAATTCAAGCAAATTAGAGATGCTTACGCTTTTGTCAAATGACTATACTAAAATCAAATTTGATAGCCTTTCAAAACCAGTATTATAGATAGTAATTAGTATCACTTCTGACAAGTCATTTGAGAAACCAATCTAGACCTCCAACATATATAAATACAGTGTTTCAATAGGATTGTCCTTTTAAGCACAATTTCACAGAACTCACCCAAAGAAACAAAATAGGTGTAACTGTAAAACAAATGCAATTTGGCAATTTGACTTTCCTAAAACATTAGAAATGTGCTGATATATAGTCAAAGTAATGTAGAGCTAGAAAAATTCTTGGAGAATGAATAAGATGAATTACTGGAATATGGAAGAGCTTCCACTTCATCATGGACAGAAACAATTTTATGGTTCCGAAAGTGAACTTGATTTTCATTTGTCTTATTAAAAATATTCACTGTTATATATGGTGAGATGTTCTCATAGTTTCCTATGGAAAATAAAGCTGTTTAGGTACCAGAATATTCAGGCATCTTCCAATACAAGACTAGGTATTGTTAAATAAAAATGACATGAAACTGGGATACTCAACAAATGTTGAGCTCTGGGACACCACTTTCTTCTGTTTTCTTCTATCCTCAACTTGGCTAAATACTGTTAGCTCATTAACCCCCCTTTTTTTATCTAAAGTACCCATAAAAACAGGATTTATTTATTTATTATCGTTTTAATATGTTTTATTGATTATGCTATTACAGTTGTCCCATTTCCCCCCTTCACTCCCCTCCACCCTGCACACCCCCTCCCACCCACATTTCCCCACCTTTAGTTCATGTCCATGTGTCATAAGTTCTCTAGCTTCTACATTTCCCATACTATTCTTGCCCTCCCCCTGTCTATTTTCTACCTATTGTCTATGCTACTTATTCTCTATATCTTTCCCCCTCTCTCCTCCTCCCACTCCCCTGTTGCTAACCCTTCATGTGATCTCCATTTCTGTGGTTCTGTTCCTGTTCTAGTTGTTTGCTTAGTTTGCTTTTGTTTTAGGTATGGTTGTAACTAACTGTGAATTTGAAGTCTTATTTTACTGCTCATATTTTTTATCTTCATTTTCTTAGGTAAGTCCCTTTAACATTTCACATAATAAGGGCTTGGTGATGATGAACTCCTTCAACTTGGCCTTAACTGAGAAGCACTTTATCTGCCCTTCCATTCTAAACGAAAGTGAAAGCTTTGCTGGATAGAGCAATCTGGAATGTAGGTCCTTGTCTTTCATGACTTGGAATACTTCTTTCCAGCCCCTTTTTGCCTATAAAGTCTCTTTTGAGAAATCAGCTGGCAGTCTGATGGGAGCTCCTTTGTAGGTTACTGTCTCCTTATTTCTTGCTGCTTCTAGAATTCTCTCCTTCATTTTTACCTTGGCTAATGTAATTATGATGTGCCTTGGTGTGTTCCTCCTTGGGTCTAGCTTCTTTGGACTCTGAGCTTCCTGAACTTCCTGGAAGTCTATTTCCTTTGCCAGATTGGGAAAGTTCTCCTTTATGATTTGTTCAGAGAAGTTTTCCACTTGTTATTCCTCTTCTCCTTCTGGTACCCCTATAATTTGGATGTTGGAACGTTTCAAGATGTTCTGAAGTTTCCTAAGCCTCTCCTTATTTTTTGAATTCTTATTTCTTCATTCTTTTTCTGATTGTATGTTTTTTCTTCCTTCTGGTCCACTCCATTGACTTGAGACCCAGTTTTCTTTCCATCACTATTGGTTCCCTGTGCATTTTTCTTCATTTCACTTAGTGCAGCCTTCATTTTTTCATCTAATTTGTGGCAAAAATCAACCAATTCTGTGAGCATCCTGATTACCAGTGCTTTGAACTGTGCATCTGATAGGTTGGCTATCTCTTGGTTACTTAAAAGTATTGGCTCTGGGGCTTTGATTTGTTCTTCTGTTTGAACCTTTTTTAATTTTCTTTTTTGGTCTGGTCATGCCTGTTACGTTTGAGGGGCAGGGTCTTAGGTGTTCACCAGGGTGGGGCAACCCACGTAGCTGGGTTGTGATGCTGTATGTGGGGGAGGGGTCCAAGAGGGAACGATGGCGTTTGGTCCACTCTCTGTCAGATTTCAGTCCCCTCTCCTGCTTCCCACAAGCAAATTGGGCCCTTCTGGTGCTGGTTCCGGGTGGGGGGGAGAGGGCTTGTGTACATTCTAGGACCCCGTGGGTCTCTCTAACGAACTCTCCTGTGAGGCTGGGAGTCTCTCCCAACACCTTAACATCCACAAGTGTGTTCAATCAGAGCTTTTAGGCTATATTTCCTGGCACTGTGGCCCTGGGTTGCACAGTCTGTCTCATGCCCGTTTTCACCTAGTTTATCTGAGCACGACTCTGTGACTGCAGACAGCCAGCTGCCTTGCACACCTCACTGGGTCTTTACCTCCCTGCATCCACACCTGGGGTCTACCACCAGGGTCTGCTAGCCACTGCCTGTGCCCTGCATGCCCGGGTCTGCCAGTCACCGCTTTTTCCTGCCACGACCCCTCTCCTCCGGCCGCCAACTCTGCCCCCTTACCGGTCTGGATGAATGGTTGTTGGGACTTCTGTACAGTTCAATTTTCTGTCTGTTCTAGTTGTTTTTTTTGTTTCTAAATTTTTGTTGTCCTTAATTTTGGTTGTGCAAGGAGACACAGTGTGTCCACCTATGCCTCCAACTTGGCCAGAATTCCGCTCATTAACCCTTTAAATGAGGTTCTGTCATGGGCAATTTCTGTTCTTCTTACTGCTAAGGCCTCAATGGCCACCTTGACACATACCTGTGTCCTTGGCTCTAGTATCTGCTGTACCAACCTCTTCCTGGGTGTCCCAATGACCTCTCAAACCTGCATGTACAAAAGCAAACTCATCATCTCTCTCCATCACCTCCACAATCTTGCATAACTTCCCATAGCCGCCTACCTACCAACACCACCTGGTCTTCTGTATTTCAGCTGTGCTTGTCAGAAATTTGGGAGCCATTCCAGAAAGACTGCAAGGAGTAAGAATAAAGTGTGTGGGCTTTGGAGTTAAAGTTCTCCAGGTGCTTCCACATTCTAATTAGATAAACCATCAGCAAGGTTTTCCCACTTACTATCTGATTCCATATATAGCCTAGACACTAGAATCAGTCTGGATTCATAGCCTGGCCAAGTTACCTGTTGACTGTGTCACCTTGGGCAAGTTACTTAACTTTTATGGGCTTTAGTTTCTTCATCTGTAAGATAGAGATAATTGAATTTCTTACCTCATATGTTGTTGTGAGTATTAAAAAATACAGCATGTTAAGCACTTGGTAATGTTAGTCATTATTATAAGTATCTATATTCTTCCCTTTTCTGATCATGTTTTTATCTCAGCATTTTATTATAAAAATTCCCAAACAAAAAGAAAAGCAAAAAAAATGTACAGTAAACACACACATCCTTATCACTTAGGTTATACTATTGTTAACAGCTTGCTATGTTTACTTCGGCACATATCTATCCATCAGCCTATCGAATCATTCATTGGTCTATCTTAATTTTTATGCATTTCAAAGTAAGTTGGTGCATCAGTTAATTTTATCCTTAAATGCTTTAGTATGCTCAGCATTAACCAAAGTTCAATATTTGGTTTGATTTTTAAGTAAAACTAATGTACAGTGAAATACATGGATCCTAAGTGTACCCTTTGTTGAGTTTTGACAAATGCATATACCCCATGTATGACCCAAACCCCTGTCAAGGTACAGAACATTTTCATCAACCCAGAAAGTTCTCCCACAGCCCTTCACAATTGTGACACTCCTACCTTCCCAAGAGGCAGCCACTGTTGTGATTTTTTCTACCAGAGATTAGGTTAATCTATTCTAGAATGACATATAAATGGAGTTTTACACTATTTACTCTTACCCCAATCTTTTAACCATGATAAAGTTGACAGATGGAAAAAATCTACTGTTTTATTAATTGATGTTGATTAATACTGAGGATGAACTTTTAAGTTATTACTTAAAAATTTTTTATGTCCATTATTTATTGGCCTTGATTCCAGAAACAGAGAATATGGACTTGATTCTTGGCTTACTAGATGTGCAAATTTGGAAAATTACTTGACCTTTCAAAGCATCAGTTTTTTATCTCTAAAATGGAACTAATAATACATTTATCTTATAGAATATTAATATTTTATAGGATTGTGAAAATTACGAGGCAATGCATGTAAAGCACTTATTATTGCAATGTCTGAAATATAGAAAGTGGTCAGTGAATGTTAGCTAATATTATTATGTGGTTCTTTGTAGGTTAAGAATAACTGTCATGCTCTTGTTTTCATATCCACATACATAGCTCATTGCTTCATGACTTCCTTCTCTCTACTCAATTGTCACCTCAGCAGTGAGAGCTCCCTAATCATTGTATTTTAACATAGCAACCAACCCAGCACTATCTCCCTATCTTGCTGTACTGGGTTGAATCATGTCCTTTCAAAAGCTATGTAGGATCTTTGCACATGTAATCACGTTGAGATGAGGTCACACTGGGTTAGAATAGGCCCTAACTCCAATGATTGGTGTCCTTATAAAAGGAGAGACAGAGAGACACATAAATACACACAGGAACAGTATTGTCTAATGACAGAAGCAGAGATTGGAGTGATGTGTCTACAAACCAAGGAATGCCAAGGATTGCTACCAACCACCAGAAGCTCTGAAGAGGTGAGGACGGATCATTACCTAGAGCCTTTGGAGGGCCTGCCAAAACCTTGATTTTGGACTCCTCCCTTCCAGAACTAAGAGAAAATAAATTTGTTGTTTTAAACCATCCAGCTTGTTACAGCAACCCTAGCAAACTAATACACTTGTCTTATTTTTTTGGCATAGCACTCACCATCTAACATACTAAGTATTTATTTTGTTTATTATCTTTTTCCCCTCACTAGAAGGTAATATGGTTGAGAGCATGCACTTTTGTTTATACTGATTCCCTAGCACTAGAAGGGTGCCTGGACCATAACAGATACTCAATAAACACTCTTAGAAGAAAGGGAGGGAGGCAGGGAGGGAGGGAGGGAGGGAGGGAGGAAACTTACTGTTCCTACTATGCTAAATACCATGATTTTTTAGTTTGTCTTTTGCTTTTTAATTTTAAGATGGTTTGTGATGTGAAGCTTTTGTGTTCAAATTCATCTTTGTTTAGTGGTTTCTGTCATCAATGTTATGCTTGAAACAGCTTTTCCCAGTCTCATGGTCATATATTCACCTTATTTTCTTCCTAGTGTTTTATAATCTAATTTTTATTTTGTTTGTTATGAAAATTTTAAATATAGAGAAAAGTGGAGAGAGTAATACAAGGTGCCATTTCATTTTTTACATTCATTTTTCATTTTTTACATTTTTTACATTCAGCTCTCCATCCATCTGGAATTTATTTGATGTGCGGGCTGAGAGACGTTAGCTATTGTTTTGTTTTAGGTGTTTTCGAAATGGTTAACCAATTACCCCAGCAACTTTTATTGACTAATCTATATTTTCTTTACCAATTTCAAATTACACTTTAATAACCATCTAAACACTTATAACTAGATCCATAGAACAGAATAGAAATCTCAGCAATGGGCACCTATTTTTGTACTTATGTCATTTTTTTGTCATTTTTTTAATTACTTTTTTTTTAAGATTTTGTTTATTTATTTTTAGAGAAGGAAGGGAGGGAGAGAGAGGGAGAGAAACATCAATGTGCGGTTGCTGGGGGCCGTGGCCTGCAACCCAGGCATGCGCCCTGACTGGGAATCGAACCTGTGATGCTTTGGTTCGCAGCCCGCGCTCAATCCACTAAGCTACGCCAGCTTGTACTCATGTCATTTTTAAAATGCTGCTTTAGAATAGGTTTTAGTATCTATCTGTTCAAGTTTCAAATCTTGATTCTTTTTTTCTCAGTATTTTCTTGACTATTCTTCCCTATCATCATGATGTTTGGAAACCATCCCTTTGAGATACTGTTTAAAATTTACCCACGTATTTATAAGCAAAAGCCGCCTCTAGCTCTATCCCTTTGCCTCTTTCCTGATTCAAATCCTCATTTCCTGTCTGTTAAATAGCCTTCTAGCTGGCTTCAGGCCCAGGGCTCTCCAACCCAGCCTCTGCATTGCCATCAGAGTGGTCTTATTAAATGGGCAAATTTGGGTTATGTTATCTCATCTGCTTAAAACTTCCATTTCCTGTTGGAACAAGATTCTATGACCTGGTTCTAACCTACCTATCCCCCCAGCACCCATACACCAGACATTCTGAACCAAGTCAAAATACCAAGGCTCTTTGGAAGAGCCTTGATCTCCTCTTTTCCTTCCCTCACTTTTTGCATAAACAATTCTGCCTCCAAAAGGCCCTTTCATTAGCCTTCTTGCCTGCTTTGATTACCTTCAAGTCACCTTCCCTGACACTCCACCTGGGAAGTACTTCCTGGCCCAGGCACACTCCATTCCCAGCTCCATGTGTCTTCCTCCTTGCCTCCACTTATTAGCATGGCACTCATCTATTGGTCCATAATTGTTCATTATCAAAACCTCCAGCAAGTCTCTTCTTCCTGGGTTTGTTTCCTCGATTACTAAAGAATAGAGCTGGACTATAATTTCTAGTTAAGAAATCTTGCATTTAAAATTTAATATAGTAGTTTTACTCATTTTGCTATTTGTCCCTTGTTTGATAGCTAATATGAGTATTGCCAAAAAAGCAACTTTCAAGTCAACATGTTTGGGCTCAACATGTTTGGGCTAATAAAACCTAGGCCACATGACTCTTTTCTTTAGGAAAAATTAATGGCAACACTGATGACCTTGAAAAACCATGGGATGTTAAACTATTCTCTGAATCAAAGGCAGAAAATACACCAGTAGTACTTCAACTAAACCTTTTGCTATTCTTTAGAAATGAGTAATCTCTCTCTATATATGTAGTGTATGTAACACTAATTTTTGCCCACAACTAATTAAATTATTCCTTTCCCCCAATTTCAATACAAATGACTTAAATGTGAAGCACTTTTAGAATTGAGACATCTGACTTTCACAAGGACAGATGAGAATTTCTGAAGCTAGAGGAGGCCCTAAGATCATCCAGGTCAGCCCTGATTTTAGATGAGGGAATTGAAACTCTAATGCGCAGAGTAGCCTACCCCTAAGTAACACAGCCTCTCCACACATGCCCATTAAAAGTGGAAACTGCAATAACTGTCTGCATACTACCCACCTTTGGTAAAGCACCAGTGAACCACTAGAGACAATAAACTTGTATTATTAAAGCGGAGGTTTGGTGGTGTTAAGGATCATAACAAATAAGCTTTAATCCCCTCTTTTACTGAGCTACTTTATTAGAGAGGAGGGAGACTTTTGTTTTGCTGCCACATCAAACTTAACTATGATTAGGCACCAACAAAGTAGTAAGAATTAGACAGCACAGGAAATATCTGTAGAGCTCTTTATGCTTGTATAATTGCCTCAAGCATTAGTCACTTGAAAAAAATCACACACACATACTTAATACTGGAAGACAGAATTTACTACCAAAAGTCTCTTTTCATTAAGATTTCACTTCATCACTAAGAATTAAAATCTATCCCCCAACCACTACCACCAAAGAGAACTACTTAACCCACATATCCTTGAGGTAGACCAACATTATCACCGTTTCCCCTAATGAGGAAACGGAAGCCTTAGGCAACTAGCTCAAGGCTAAAAGCACAGTTCATTAAGAGCTCCTCTTACTGATTAAATTGGACCCATGTTATATGGGAAAAGTAAAAGGGTTTGAAAATTCAAAAATCTCATGGCAGCAGGAAATAAAGAATAAGACATCTGTATAATGTCTTTAGTTTGCCAGCAACTTTTTGATGAGAACTAAATGCTCATGTTGGCTGAAAGTAAAACTACCACATATTAGTCTTAAAGACTAACATGAAAACACGAAACACGGAATCACAAAGTGAACCAGGAACTGCCTAGACTCCTTTCAATTTTATGAACTTCAAATTTAAAAGACACCTTCCTTTATTGATCCTAGAAGCTGGTCTTTCATTCCTGTGGTTCTCAACGTGGGGTCTCAGGACCTGGTTGCATTACCAGCATCACCTATGAACAGGTTAGTCATGTAAACCCTCAGGCCCGAAATCTACTCCTACTGAATGTCTCTGGAGGCAGTGGTGGCTGTTTCAACAACTAGTATTTCAGAACCACTAGAGATACACCTTATCTAGGTGGCAACTGATTGGACAAATTTAACACCGACTGTGTTATTAGTATTCACTTTCTCTACCTTGCGATCTTCCTCAAACTGCTAAATTCTGGTCAAAGTTACACTACAGAGCCCCTGAATCCCAAATCTTAAGCCTATGGTCCAGGTGTCCAACATTTACTAGACTCTAAATTTAAGGCTGTATCTCTCCCTCAGTGGCCCTTACCAAATTTGATAGACAAGTTTACTCTTTTCTTATGGTAGATCAAGTACGTTCAATTGCTCAAGGACAGATATCCCATGGGTTTACAACTGTGTATCCCTCTCAGAGATGGACCATGTGTACTTAAAACAAAATGAACACATTTTGTTCAAATATGTGCAAGCAAGCCTAACAAAGTTCCCAGAACTAGGTGTCTTACTGCTTTACTTTATATAGATGTGAACTTAGAATGCAGTCACGCCTGAGCTTTTCTTCAGGACCCCTCCCCACCATGAAACTTGTAAGAAATCCCCTAGTATTGTTAATCTTTGTTGTTGTTGTTTTTTAAAGAAAAAAAAAAAGGAGTCCGGTTCTCTTCAGATCTATAACTGTTATTTATTTTGCAAACCAGAAGTCCATTTACTTTAAGTAACAATATGATCATTCACCAAACTGCCAAGACTTCATGATTTCAATTTTTATTTTTAAAAATTTATCACTATTTTTAAAATCCAAGTACATTTCAAAACACTTCTAATAGCAGCAACTAGAGAAAGGATTTTACCATCTTACTT